>PYXC01002019.1:3355000-3387500 GCA_015244755.2 Tenualosa ilisha
CCCCACTGCCGGCTGCACACTGAATGCACAAAATGGAGCACAAGTGCATTGTGGGAAATACAGCGAGCACAGCAATAGTAAAACCCAGGTACACACATTCCCTGGTGCCACAGAGAGAGCATGAATAGCACAAAATTTCTTAACTTTTTTTCTCTCAGTTTGAGGCTATTTGTTTTTGTTAAAAAAGTTACTCCGGGTTAGTGGCTAATGTGCTCACCATTACTGGTTTACTGTGAGTCATCAGTTTAATTTCATATCTCACAATTTTTTTCCTTCATTTTTTCCCCATGTGTGTGTATTTCATGCCGAGCCACAACAAAGGCGTCCGTGGCCGACTGGGCCAGTTTAATTAGTTTCTGTTAAGTTAATTAAAGGGCCGAGAAAAGTTCGGGGTTGGGGCCCAACAAAGGGGCCAGTGCTGTCCAGCCAGACGCAGGTGTTCCAGCGTGCCTGCCAGATTCCGCCGGGCAGATTAAGCCAGCCAGCCACCCGGCAGTGGCCGCCTCTCCTCTCCACTCCGCTCCGCGCCGCCCACTGGTGGTCGCCTCTCTGCTTTGTGCCGCAAAGGGAGCAGAAAAGCCTTCCAGTCGGCTTGACGCGAGACAAGTGCTTACCCACTCCCTCCCTCACTCACTCACCCACTAGCTCGCCGGCTTGCTAACTCGGCAGCCGAGGGTGTGTGTGTGTGTGTGTTTTTGTGTTTGTGTGTGTGTTTTTGTGTGTGTAAGGGGCAAGGGAGGAGGAGTGGGTGGCAAACTGAGAGCCACTCTGCACTTTCCATAGCCTGCCCAGGTCTCTGTGGGACAGGAAAGTTTGGACGCAGGTCCCCCCCACTTCACCCCCCTCCACCGCCCGCCCGCCTGCAAGAAGTTATGAAGCACAATAGAGTTTCCACTGAGGGTGGTTGGCCCAGTCTCCTCTCCTGACAGAGATGCAAGACTGAGGAAAGACGTGTAAACACATGGGGAAAATATGAGATAGAGAAAGCATGTTTGGTTGGCTAGCTCTCTCTAAGGAGAAATGCCAGATTAAGAAAGTCTAAGTTAAACAGAGCGAGAACAGTTGGCCATCTCTCTGGAGAGAGTTAAAAAAAAACCCTGTGTCACACAGTAGAAAATGTTTTATAGATGAGATAAAAAAGTGTTTGGACATGTCCCAGCTGGGAAAGGTGTATGACAAAAGAAAGGTCAGGTGGTTTTACCATGGAAGTAAACATGAAATAGATTAAGAGAACAAACCATTATAAACATTTGCTGATCATTTGCTCTGAATACAGCTTTTGTTATTGTTGGTTCATTGCACTGTCCTGTGTGCCTTGGATGTGTGTTCAATCATACTTGGCCATAAAGCAAAATGTTTTCTAGATACTCAGTGTATGTAGCAAACAGTTCCAAACTCCACAGAAACCGATAACAACCATTTTTTTAGGTTGGCGTAAGAGGTGGTACTGTGTGGCTAGCTCTTTAGCATTTTTTACAGTTTGTGTGTGTGTGTGTGTGTGTGTGTGTGTGTGTGTGTGTGTGTGTGTGTGTGTGTGTATGTATAGTGTGTAGAGTATAGTCATGTGCTGGGATTAAATTCCGAGACAGCTCTGGCGCTAGCGCTTGAGTCGCACACACTAGGATGAAGTGCTATCGCCAGTTTGTCACGATATCCCAAGATTCCACGGCAAGTTTGGCAACATCAAACCTGACAAGTCGGGATGCGCCGCTGTTTTAATAGCCTGTGTTTTGACACCGCAGACAGGAGTTGACACAGAATGTCATGGTCATATTTATGAATTATGTATGGCGCTAATCTCTGCCGCACTTCTGCAGCGGCCGTCTATCATTTCACCTGACGACTCCAGCACTTCTGCACCAGAGGGGGGGAGCGGGGGATTGGAGGTTGTTTGAGTGGGGGGGTTCTTGACAAGTGAAGAGCTGCTTTTCATGTCGTTTTGAAGAGTCAGCAAGAAGTTTCACTGCGAGCTGTGCTACGTCCTGGTTGCAATGTAGCATGAGATGGCACACATCAATAACTAACACATATGGAGGGGAGAGAGAAAAAAAATCCCATCAAAACTCACACTTCAGCAAGAAAGGGCAGAGGCTTAATAAATAACTGCACAGGCAGGACACAGTGTCACTATGGATACTAATACTCATTTCTAGTGGGAGAAAGAGTCAAGGGAACGAACAATTAACCCCTCTGACACCTCGCCCTTGAGTTGAGAAACGTCCACAGTCCTTCGCCTGACTGGACCAGCGCTGTCAACACACGTTCACAACACCAACAGACGTCTGAAAACACACAGAGCAGAACGACACATAGAGCTTTGTCACGGGCCCATCTTCCACCAACAACTATTTGTTTCCAGATTAAGTGCTTTGCAAAAGGGCTGACTTCAGAGAGAGACAGTGAGGGAGAGAGAGTGACAGAGGAAAAGAGAGCAAGAGAGAGAAATAGAAGCGAGCGTCCTCCATTATTTAGCTGAAGGGGAAACTCAAAGAGATAGACTTAACTAATGGAGGGGAAAGTGGAAAATGCTGTAAGATAAACGTCCTTCAGCAACCATGAAAAAAGTCTCTATTATTCTCTCTCATCATGTCCCTTACACACACAGACACACACATACACACACACACAGTCTCTTCAGATGTATGGCAGAAGCCTCAGAGTTATAAACGGCTCCAAACGGCTCCCTGTGTTGTGTTACACTACGCTGGTGAGGCAGAATTGTAAACAAGGGCACGGAGACTGAGTTGGTGGGGGTGGAGGACGGGGTGTGGGGGACTAAAGTCCTGCGAGACAACAAGCGAGAATTCTATCATCTGCACAGTGCCACCCTGGAACGCTGTCAAGGGCAAAAATGACCCGCCATATCAACATCAGACTAATTACTCCCCTTTAATGTGAAAGACACCAAGGACATCTTTCAGAATGGATGATAGCATCACCATCATCATCACCACCACCATCATCATCATCATCATCATCATCATCATCATTCTCAGCTCGCTCACTCGTACCCAATAAAGTCAATATTCCATCCTGGACAGGCTATCACGCAAATTGTGACACAGATTTCAGATTGCATTGTGGCAGATAGCATAAGAGCAATGGAGGGAGATCCAGCAAAGAGGAGGTGGAGGTGGGGGTTGGGGTGGGGGTGGGGGTGGGAGTGGGGGGTGGCGTGTTCTGCTGGAAGATCTGTGAGAGAGAGAGAGATTTGGGGTAGGGGAGAAAAAGAGTGAGAAAGAGAGAGAGAGAAAGAGAGATGAAGATGGGTAGAGAGAGAGAGCAAGAGAGAGAGAGAGAGAAAGAGATAGGCTGATGGGAAGATAGAGATATAGACAGATATGGAGACTCTTCACTGGGGAGGGAGCGTGGAGAGTGCGGCGCGGAGTGCGCCAATGCCAGGACCCCTCGCTGCTGGATCATCCCAGGGCCTTTTTGACGGGCGCCAACCCAGCGGGGAAGAGAGACAATCAGGCAGCAGCAGGCTCAACGTGGAGAGAGAGAGAGAGAGAGTGAGAGAGAAAGACAGAGAGAGAGAATAGGGGGAGAAAGAGAGATAGAGAAGGAGAGAGCAATAAAAAGCCAGAGAGAGAGAGAGGGGGTGAGGGAGAGAGAGAATGGGGGAGAAAGTGAGAGAAAGAGCAAGAGAAAGCGGGAGGGGGGGGGGGAGAAAAGGAGAGAGAGACAGAAGGTAGGATGGAGAGAGAGGGATATTGAGAAAAGGACAGAAAGGGTAAAACAGAAAGTGAGAAGTGGTAGAGAAAGGGAAAAGTGAGAAAAAGATAGCAAAATAAAGAGGCACTGACAGAGAGAGTGAGAGAGAGGTTAAGGGAAAAGACACCAGGAAAGACAGAAAAATAGAGGGGTGAAGTGAGAGAAAAAGTGAAGGGGGAAATGGAGAGAGAAGGAGTGAGAGAGACAGAAAGGGAAGAGAGAGGCTTCACATAGAGTGGATTAAGGGGAAGCACTGCAGAGAGGTGAAAAGTTGGAAAGACACAAATGACAGAAAAAAATTGGTGAGGAGAGGAGAGGAAAGTAGAGAGGAGAGCAGACGGGGAAACAGTTATCTTAAGAAGAGGGAAACGAAGAAGGATCAGGAGAAGATGGGTTGGCATGAGAGGGAGAGAGAAAAGCAGAGAGGAGCAAAGGCTGAGAGACTAGATGACAGAACGAGGAAGACAGCGTGAGACACAGGGGTGAGACAGGAGCAAACAGGGGAAACCGTGAGAGAGAAAAAGACAGAACGAAAGAGTGAGAGAGACAGAGGGAGGGAGGGAGAAGGAGAGATAGCAGGATAGAGAGAAGAGCAGAGGGGGAGAAAGAGAGAGAGTGAACAAGCGAGCGAGCAAAGTGACGTAAAGACGGGAAAGGAGGAGAATGCCGAGCCCAGCTGCCTTTATCACGGGCGCAGATCGTGGTGGCAGCGCAGGGATCCAAGTCAACCATCTGCCTGAGTCAGATAAGCTCGAGAGAGACGAGCCATTGAGCTGTCACTCAGGGAGAAGCAGAGAGAGGAGAATGAGAGCCCAAGAAAGAGGGGGGGGGAGAGGGAGAGAGATAGAGAGAGAGAGTGAGGGAGGAGGGGAGAGGGAGATGGGGGTATAGAGAGAGGGAAAGAAAAAGGGGCAGAGAGAGTGAGGAAGAAAAAGAGAGAGAGGGAGGGAGAGAAGGGGTAGAGAGAAGGGGGAAAGAAAATGAAATGGGGGTAAAGGAGACAGAAAGAGAGAGAGAGCAAGATAGAGAGAGAAAGGGGGGGATATAGAGAGTGAGCAAAATAGCAAAGGAAAAGAGGGGAGTTACGCTGGTGGAGTGACAGAGGGAGTTAAAGTAGGAGGGTAGTTTAGATGGGAGGCAAAAAGAGAGTGAGAGAGAAAGGGTTGAGGGAGTGAGCATAGAAGCAGAAAAACAGAAAGAAAGAGAGAGAAAGAGAGAGTGGTGATGGAGTGACTTTAAGCAGATGGCTGCTCGCACAATTGAGAGAAATAAAAGAGAAAATGAGGTCATCCCTCCTTACAGTACAGAGGGATGGTGAAGTTGGGATGTTCTAATACATGACAGATCCAACACTCTTCAGTATAAGCTCCTTCAATTTGTCCCCCAAAAGGTGAACCCTTGCACCCAAACAAATCACAAGCACTTGGGTGTCTCCACAAAACCCTTTATGGTTTGTTTCTGAAAAAGTTCTATTTGGTTTAAAATAGCCTAGCCTATACACACACTTGAACAACTTGCATATCACACACTCACAGATAAACACACACACACACACACACACACAATTAAATAACACACATACAAAAGTGACCTTATTTTAGACCAAGAAAAAATCCCAATTTAGTGAAGCATATAGCATTGGTAATATGGGTACTGGCAGGTGGATATGTGTGTGTTTTCAAGCCTGCAAGCACTGCATATGACAACATTAGACAGGCATATAGGGCCTCCTAGTCAACCGTGAGATACTCAGACCAACACCAAGTCTTTCTCTCCCACAAGCGCATATGTGTGTCTGTGTGTGTGTGTGCATGCATTTAATTTTTTCACCTGACTCCAGAACTTGTTTGACGCTTTGAACATTCAACCAATTAAAAAGAAATGCTGAATAAGCAACCAAATGCACTCATGATTTTAATTCCTGATAGCCTGTCAGAGTAGGCAAAACACTGTGACTCACCAGGCTGGGCTACACTAGAGGTCAAATCAGTGGACAGTTGTACTTGACATTTTCTCATACACATGAGACCTCTAATAGGCCTATCTCTCTCTCTCTTTCTATCTGACACACACACATACACACACACACAAAAACACACACACACTCAGTCATACATGGTCATGAATCCTCCAACACACTTTTTTGTCACATATCCACATTTTCTTACAAACCTGACCCCTTTGACAGCAGTCATTTACCTCCATTCAATGACTCTTGAATACACACACACATGCGCAAATACACACACAGACACATACACAATGTTTTACTCATACACAAACATGATTACTCTGACAGTGCTCATTTGCTCAACACAAACACACACCCACACCCACACACACACACACACACACACACGTTCACCCTCATTTGCTCACTTTTCTCTTCACTTCTTTTTCTCCCCCTGGTCCCTCTCCCCCCCCCCCCCCCCGCCTCCTGCCCCCCACTGAGCCTCTGGTCCTCAGGGATGGTGCATCAGAGGGTGGGGTGGGTGGGGGATATTCTGGCATGTTGGGGGTAGTGGTGGTAATGGGGGGGGGGGGGGGGGGGGGTCGGTTTGAAGTGGGAGGGGGCCATTTGGGGATGGTTGAGGGTGACGGTTTTTGGGGGGTTTGTAAGGGGGATTAGCCGAGGCCAGTTGGATCATTTTTCAGCCACCGGACCCCATACCCTCCCACCAACCCCCCAAGCCCCCCCCCCCCCCCCCCAAACTCACCACTACCACCCAGACCCAGCACCCTCCCACCCCACTTCTCTCTCCCAGCTCCCGGACAATGAGGATTAAACCTCTCTTGTTCTTCAACTCTAAAAACTGCGGGGTGACAAAGACAGTGCTCCCCCAAAACCCCCCAGCTGTAAGACGTACTGCTGCTCGGAGGGAGGGGAGGTGTGTGTGTGTGTGAGAGAGAGATGTGTGTGTGCGTGTATGGCATTGGAGGTGTTTGTGTGTGTGTGTGTGTGCGTGTGTGTGTGTTGAAGAGGGGTGGTGTAAGGAGTGGGGTGTGGGGAGTTTCTGGAGGTCTGAAGCCAGGGTGGGGGTCCATTGCTGTTAAAAAAAAAAAAAAATTAATCCCAGCCGTTTTCCTCTGGTGGAGAAGTGAGATATAGGGCCTCGGCTCGGCTTATGAAATGCGAGAGACAAGTGAGGCTGTGCGGATTTACGGCGGGCATTAGCGCAGGCAAAACTTCATTACTCTCTTACATTAAGGCCCGGAGATAGCACGCACTCCCACAGACCACCTATGCGCCAGATTAATCGATTAATTACATTGGGGTAATGCGGCCACGCTAGGGACCCCGCTAGAACATGACACCACCAGGAAGGCTTAAAGTCCCCTTTTGCATATAACACTGCATTACAGAAGAGCATGTGCGCACACACATGCACACACACATACACACACACACACACAAACACACACACACACACACCCACACACCCACACACACACACACACACACACACACAGAGCTCCTAGAACAGCCCCAGGCCCAGCCAAGTCCAAAGATACAGGGAGAGTGGGATGAACAGCACCACTCAAGCGATGCTAAATCGTGGCCCGGTCAAAAGAACAAGTGGGTGTGTGTTTAGATGAAGTGTCGGGAAATACACACACAGATAAACACACACACGCAAACGTGTTGAGAGATGTTTAAAAATATCTACAGATACATGGGCATGGAATTGGAAGGGAAGGAAAACAGAAGACACAGATGAAAAAAGCAAAAGAAAGAGATGAAGATATGAAAGAGAGGATGATGACGCTACAGGAGTTGTGATGCTAGAAAAGTCTGGCATTGATGTGAGGAGCAAAGTGTTAGGCCATCATTAGAAGTGCAGAGGAAGCTAACCAAAGAGAACACACATATACACACAGACACATACACACACAGACATACACACACTCATACAAATACACACAGACACATACACACACAGACATACACACACACACACCCACACACACACACACACACCTGCATACACAAATACACACATATATAACACATACACATAGACATCTACACACTCAGAGAAATAAATGTAAAATCCACATTCATGTAAAAATACACATGTATGTGTGTATTTGTAAATATACTGAGTTTGTATCTGTGTGTGTGTGTGTGTGTGTCTGTACTGTATATGGTATGTATATTCACTCTCACACGTACACAGAAATATCTGTATCTCTTTATCCCTTACACATACTTATTCATACATCCAGCAATGCACATACACAGACACACACCTGCAGACATACTTGAGTGCACACACAGTCACAAGTACACAAACGCACACACACACACACACACACACACAGCTCTCTCTCTCTCTGTCTCTGTCTCTGTCTCTGCTGCTCTTGTTCTTCCCAGCGGAGTGGAGTGGCGAAGTGGCTGAAAAAGAGCAGTGAGAAAGGGCCAGTCTGGCGGTGGGTGACGAGCTGTCAGAGCGCATCAGCGCTGACGGCCACGGAGCAGAGCACCGAGCACAGCAGCCGCGCCTTGCAGCCTCCCGCCACACAAAGCAGCAAACCGATGGCCGACACACTCTTCACAACCAATTTGGATCCTGCAGCACACCCGCGGAAAGAGGCGGTGGGGTGTGAGGTATGTTTGTGTGTGTGTGTGGGAAGGGGAGGGAGAGCAAATGTGAAATTGTGTGTGTGTGTGTGTGTTGTGTATGTATGTGTGTTTAAAGGGGGGAATCTCTCTGCATGTGTGTGTGAGTAGAGGAGGCTATGAGTATTTGTGAGTGTGTGAGTGAAGATGAGAAAAGGGCTATACGTGTATAAGTAGAGGGTGATACACAATAGAGCCCTTTTTTATCCATTTATCCTGGATAACGGCAGACACACACAATCACACACTCACACACACAAACACAAATACACACACACACAGACACACACACACACACACACACACATACAGACACCTCAACGCTGCACATGTGTAAAGGTGGATCCGTGATGCTTGCATAAGTGAGGTTTGTGTGGAAGAACATGCAGGACCGATTCAGATTCTAAAACAAAAGCAAAGTGTGTGTGTGCGTGTGTGTGTGTGTGTGTGTGTGAGATTTGTCTGTCATCCGATTGATACCTGTCCAACACACGGCCTCTGTGTTGGGGTTAGGGGTACGTCTTGCGTTTGTCCAAAGGCGTACTATACTTTTGTACTAAATGTGAGGTGAAGGGCTTGAACTTTAAAGACCCTGCAAACACACTCACACACACACACGGCACCCAAGAAAAGAGCCTGTTTTGAATGGACAGCTCACTCTTAAATCGCATTATCAAACAAATCCCATTTGGCTGAAAAAAGGAAGAAAAATGACTGGACGTTGGTCTGTTTATACTCATTCTTGTTAAAGCTAGTAACTCTATGGTCACTTCCAGAAGCTTGTCTGTTTTCTTTTTTAGCACACACCTCTGTCTCCTTTTCCTTTTTCTTTCTTCTCTTCTCCGCTTATATTCTCTCATTTCCTCTTTTTTATCTATTCCTTCTCTCTCCCTCTCTCTTTCTTTCTCTCTCTCTCTTCTTTTCTCTCTCTCTGTAGAAACTGGCTGAGACTGTGGGGGCCAGCCATCTTCTCCCCAGCACTTCCCACACTCGTGTCCCAATCCCTGCCTCCAGCCAGTGTTTACCCGTCAGGACCAAACAATGGTCGGCTTCTGCCAATTAAACAGAGTTTTAGTTGGTGGTAGTGAAGGAGGGTGGATGAGGGGGATAGTGCGGGGAGGGGTGTGTACAGAGAGAGGGTGGGAGGGGGGCATCCACGGAGCTCTGACCTAATAGTATTACTTTTGGGGACGATTCATCCCTTGAATAGTCAACAGGATTTTGCTGCTTACAGAGAGAGACGTGGCTTCATCATATTACTGGTATTACATAGCCTTACGCAGGACTTACCATTCAGCCCGGGCAGATTATTACCCTCCTGAAGATGCCACAGAGCGCGAGCGAGGAGACTCTGGAGGCCTTGGAGAGCTTTGCTGCCATGTGCCCAGCCATCACCAGTGCCCCACCACTACCCACACTCCAGTAGGGCAAACAGTGGGGACTGGCCACTGACTATTCAATCTACCAGTGTTCTACTGAAGTGGTAGATGTTCAGATCCATCTGAATGACAAAGCTGTAAGTATAAGACACACACACACACACACACACACACATACAAATAAGAAATTAGGCAGTTTAGAACAGAACTAACTTTTTACAACACAACTCAATAAATTCTCAGAGGTCAAATGATCAGATAAATTTGATCTAAATTGACTTTTTATAATGCTCTTGCCCCAAAAAGATTCACAAAAAGTTCTATACCTGATAACCAGAGCACAGAAACTGTTTTTTTATATAGAAATAGCAGCATTTCAAGCTCTGAATGTTCTTCTTGAACGCCTCTGGTTCTATAGTTCTGAATGTTCTTCTTGAACGCCTCTGGTTCTATAGTTCTGAATGTTCTTCTTGAACGCCTCTGGTTCTATAGTTCTTTAAAGGACTGTCAAGCTTGTCAGTGATGTCAGTTGGAAAGAAAATGTCTTCCGTCACTTATTTCAACTCTGTTCAATTCTATTCAAATAGATTTCAGTGAGTTCATGTAACTTTTACTTAACTTGATTCAATTAAACTTTATTGATCTCAACTGTGTCTTCTTTGTTCTCAAAGCCATCTGTTAAAAACACAAAATTAAACCTGAGGAGCTATATTTAAAAAAACAGCACTACTTAGTTACCAGACTTATAAACAGATTAACATTCATCAAATCATGAGTCCAGAGACTATTTGTTATAGCAACAATTTGTTGTCAGTTTTATCAAAGACAAAGAAGGAACCTTTTGTTCAAAAATGTAATAGAATACGTGTGCCAAAAGGAGGTCTAGTTTTAATTTAGTTAGGAATTCTTTCTCTCTCTCTCTCTTTCCCTCTCTCTCTTTCCAGCCATCTCTCACTCTCTAACTCTCTCACACACTTACACAACAATAGCCCTACCAGCACACATGCTGAATTGAACACACACAAGCCTTACATGAGCCCATACCCAGTAATACTCACACACCCATGACTAGTGTGTGTGTGGGGGGGGGATGTTGTTGGGCTACATCTAGCATTGCATCTATCTGTATGTGTGTGTGTGCAATGGCAAACCCATGATAAGGTGCAGCTGTGCTGCAAGTGTGTGTGGGAGTGTGTTTATGATGACTGAGGAGCCATAGAGCCTTCACCAGGACTCACGTCTCCCCTGCATGGAAGCCATCCAAACAAGCGCCTGTTTTTCCCAAACAGACACACACACACACACACACATTCACACAAAAGTCCACCCAACGGCAGAGGGGCAGGCATGGTGGAGATGGTGGCGGCAACGGCACAGGCAAAGGCACCTCTGCGGCGTCGGGTGGAAGGAGGCGGGCAGCACATGGTGACCTTTGACCTCTCTGGCGGGTCGGGTCACACGAGCGCTCGGAGACCTGGAGTGACAGCCAACTTCATTATCCTACAATGAGAGGCTAATTAGTGAATTACTGAGCCACAACAGAGAGAGTCGGTGAGCAATCTAGCACAGGACAGCCAGCCACAGACGCAGACACAGCCCAGCGAAAAACCAGCATCTTAATTACCTTTTTTTTCTCTCTGTCTCCCTATCTCCCCCAGTCTCTCTCTCTCTCTGTCTTTCTCCCTCAATCATTATTGCAACCCTCGCTCTCAATCACTCTTCTCTCTCTCTGTCTCTCTCTCTCTCTCTCAAACCCTTCTCTTTCAATCACTCTACCTCTCTTTTCTCTCACACACAGACACACACATAAACTCACTCTCAATCACTCTCCCTCTCAATCATCTGTGCCTCACTCTGTTTTTACCCCACTCCCTTTCTCTCTCTCTTCCTGCCTTCCTCCCTCTGGCTCTCTTTTCTGCATCTCAAATCTCAACTCTATCCTTTTTTTCACTCCCCTCTCATTATTTCATCCTTTCTGAATTCTATTTTTTCCTCCTCCACTCAGTTAGTTACCATGTCCAATATAATCTCATTATTAATTGCCTCTTGTAGAGATATATGTAGCTGTATTTGGTCCAGTCCGGTCTTTCACTGAATGTATCCCACCTGTACTCTGAACTATATTATCTCTCTCTCTTTTTCTCACTCTTTCTTTCTCTCTCTCTCTCCCTCCCTCTGTGTGTATGTGTGTGTGTGTGTGTGTGTGTGCTGGGGGTGAGGGTTAGTATATGTGGAGACAGGATACAGTGTGTTTCACCTTGGAAAATTAAACTTATTTAATTACCTTATACAAATTAATTAAAATTTTGGTTCACTTGCATCACCTGGATGGATTCAGCACATCCAGAAAACAAATAGCATTTTACTGGTCCAATTCTAGTGAGATACCAGCATTGGGTCATAAACACAACACAACACAACACAACACAACACAACAACAGCAAATCCAGTTCCCACTGCCTCTCCATCAACTCCCTTTTGTTAAACACAGCACAGGAGCTCAAATCCACACTCTCACAGCAAACACCTGATTTACATCCAGCTAAGAAACTGAGCACAGGCCTTCCATTGGGAGCCATTAGCATCTCAGTGGCTGGATCGAGAGGCCTGTATGTCTGCATGCATGTCAATGTAAAGCACAGGGAAGAGCCAGGAGACTAGCAGGGAGGGTCCGCATGGACATTGGGATGCTGGGGTAGGACAGGGAAAATGTGGGGAGATGGAGGATCCAGTGGTGCACGTGTGTATGTGTGCTCTGAAAGCCACGGGATGGTGGAATTTAAACCTGTGCTACACCGGGATGAATGTCTATATAAGTAACTCCATTTCGTCTCCAATCCAATGTGATATTTGCATGTAAATGTACTTGCAATGTATTTACTGATACTTTATTGATGCCTTATTGACATTCTTTATAAATTATAAATTAATAAATTCCCTCAAATTTTTGAGTGTTAGCTGAATGGATACATAGTAAATTAATAAACAATCACCTGATGCCATGTGGTCATGTAAGGGACAGATAGGCCCACCAGTCATTTTTCCAGTCATCAAGACTATGTATGATTGTGAACTGGACTGAACTCCCTGTAATAAAAAGTAACAAAAATATTCTGATATCACCAATTATTTCACCAGAACTCTTCAGTTGGCATCCAAATACTGTAAAATTTTATCAGTCCCTCCAAACTGTGTGATGGCTGATGGTGTGTGCTAGGTTTATGCATGCCTATTGGCTGACTAGTGGTTTATGCATGCCTATTGGCTGACTAGTGGTTTATGCATGCCTATTGGCTGACTAGTGGTTTATGCATGCCTATTGGCTGACTAGTTCTGAATTCTGTGTTGCTTTACATAAGGAGCTGGGTCTATGGAACTTTATGATCCCCTCTTAAACTTATCCATCTATGTGTAGTCAGTATTTGGTCAAATTTGTGTGTGTGTGTATCTGAGAGAGAGACAGAAAGAAAGAAAGAAAGAAAGAAAGAAAGAAAGATACCATGGCTATGCCATCTCTGATTCATTAATGAATCCACAAACCAACCCATGTTCATTGGCTGAATTTCTGCATTTGCAAGTGTGGAGATTTTGAGATTGTTTTGTTACATGAACCTCTGCATTTTTTGCCAAACACATGGCATCCTAGGGTTCAGAGCACTTACATGGAGGGAGTTGGAGTTTGTGTGTGTGTGTGTGTGTAAATGTGTGTATGTCTCAAAATATGTTTGTGTGTGAGTATGCACGTGTGTTGATGTGTGTGTGTGTGTGAGTGTGTGTGAGTGTTTAAATGTGTGTATGTCTCAAAACATGTTTGTGTGTGAGTGTGCACGTGTGTTGATGTGTGTGTGTGTGTGTGTGTGTGTGTGTGTGTGTGTGTGTGTGGGAGGTAGGGTGCAGGTCGGCTGTTCAAAGGCTGGCTCTAAGCATTGTTGGTCTGGAGGGGATTAAGGCTGTAGAATGGGCCTTCTAATTAAAAAGGATAAGAAGGCAGAAAAATAGCGCGAGAGAGAAAAAGAGAAACAGAGAGAGAGGCGCTCGGGAGGAGGAGAGGGAGAGAGAGAGAGAAAGAGAGGAAAGCAAATTTGGAGAGAAAATAATGAAAAGAAAAACTGTTTTCAGTGGCACTTCTGTGGCCAGACTTGACCATTCAGACCAGATTAACTTTACACCACTTTTTCCTCCCACTGTTTCTCCTCTCTTTCTCTCTCTCCCTTTCTCTCTCTCTCTCTTATTCTCTCTCTCCCCTCTTTTATTCACTCTCCCTTGCCATCTCAACTGACCTTTGTACATAATTCTGTTGTGTGTTTTGTTCAGTTTAATTTAATTGGATTCTACAGTGACAGCCCGGCGTAAATGCTTGTATCCATCAACTCAAATATAATCTCTGTTTAAGACTACCACCACTGGTCAGATGCACTGCAATTATCTACATTAATTACATGTTTAAAATGCTGAATTATACAAAACTAATATTCTGTACTTCTTATTGTAATGTATTATATTTTATCTAATTGCTTGCATTGAGGGCAATGACATTGTCAAGGCTGTTCTTTGTGGACTGCCCTCTGGCATCAAGAAATCAGCAAATGAAGAAGATTTGAAAAACAAATGTGTTGGTGAAATGTGTTGGATTTAGTTCCAAAAGTTTGTCAATATAGGTTTATTGTAAATAAAAGTGTAATTTAATAAAAGCTAACATACATCTTCACAGACATCTTGAGTAAAATCACTTATTGCATTTCCACAAGTTTTTTTTTGTGAATTTGCATTTAAATGCCTGATTTAAATATACCGTGCAACTAGCCTCATAACAGATGCTGTCAAAGACGTTTAAGACAGGATACTTTATTGGCTGCTTTATTCAGAGTTTTGTCTTTTCTCTCTGTCCTTAGAGTGACCTTTGAGTTTGGAAAGTCATGTGACGTGTTTGTTCTGCTCCTTGAATTCTAAAATAAAACAAATGGTTAATGTGTCTGTGGTATATTACAGAATTTGTTCGTTGTGTACAAACAACATTAATGTAAATCTCAGTAAGTTACTTGCTGAAAAGCAAAGATGCAATGGATTAAAACTGACTGGATGATTTCTATGTCATAAGTAATATGTGCATTGCCTGTAATATATTCTCTAACTATTTATTTATAATGTCTACATTGTATATTGTATATCTTGTCATAATTTTATATTGTCATAATTTTAATTACAGATAAAAAATACAATTAGGGTAATAATAGATGTGTTTACAAATATTCAGAAATTAAACAACAATTCACCAAAGTATGCCAACAGTTTCAAGGAACAGTGGGGCCAAGGATGTAATACCATAGCACCCAGATCCAAAAGGCAAGAGGCTGTGTGAGTGTGCGTGTGTGTGTGTGTGTGTGTGTGTGTGTGTGTGTGTGTGTGTGTGTGTGTGTGTGTGTGTGTGTGTGTTGTGTGTGTATGTGTGTATGTGTGTGTGTGTGTGTGTGTGTGTGTGATTTGCAGATGCTAACTTCTGTAACAGGGAAAAAACCTTAATGGTAACAGTTTGCAGTGGCTCCTCAAAATACAGTGTGTGTGTGTGTGTGTGTGTGTGTGTGTGTGTGTGTGTGTGTGTTCGTGTTCGTGTGTGTGTGAGTAGGGGTCAGGTCAGGAAGGGGCCTGTGTGCTATAAGGATTGCATCTTGTGTTTTTGTTTTTCCCTCCCCTGTTCTGCCTTACTCCTCCCATGACAACAGTGGGAGAGCAGGTACACACACATACACACATGCCCCCCCAAGAGACACTCTGCTAACAAATATGGGCTTTAGGGTCTTGGACCCCCTCACTGGCCTTGGGCTCCGGGGGGTTAACGACATACCAGCAGGGAAGATGGCATTTGAGCACACACACACACACACACACACACACACATTCATGACCCCCTCCACATCAACACACACACACACCAAAATCTTCCTACACACATCATTACCATTCACAAACATAGACACATATACAAACACACATGTTAGTACAGACACAAGCACATTAACACACAATTGTTAATACAAACAGACACACATATACACACAAATTATCACCTGTAGACACACACACACACAAACTGGATAATGATCATACATTTGCCTGGCCAGTTCAGCTTTTTCTGGCCATTTGCTGGCCATTTTCACTTTCAACGAATATATATTTATACATTTTATAATGTTATATCTGAAAAAACTACAACAACTCTGGGAAAACCTCCACTGCATTGGGGTGCATTCCTGAAAAGATACTTCAAGGTCAGACTTGCTAAAGGTGCAATAGGCATACTTGCATAATATTCTTTAAAATGGGGAATAGTGTAGAATCCAGTAAAGAGATAATACAATCTCTAGTGTTATCTCATACTCTGTATTCTAAATTTCAGTTTTGAAATCAAAACAATCATTGAGGTATCTATCACACACACTCAAACACACACACACACACATGCACACACACACATGCACGCACACACACACACACACACAAAGGATTAGTTCCTGGAAAGTGACATTGTATTTATTTTAAACTTTTATTCATTTATTTTTTAAAAGAATCTCTTTGCTTTATAGGGGAAAAGAGAAATGCTAAATTTCAGAAATGCTAAAATTGTTCTAATTGACAGCAAGCGGACGAGGCAATTTGTACCTATCAAAGGTTCATTAGATGAACAACAGGTAAAATAGTGTCAAAAAACAGAATCATGGTTATTATTTTTGATGTTAGTAATATTGTTGTTATAATTGTTGTTTTTATTATTATTACGACTACCAGTAGCCTACTATCTCTATTACTGTTGTGATGCAATGATGCATTAAACGTCAAATCAGATAATATTAATAATAATAATAATAATAATAATAATAATAATAATAATAATAACAAAGGCGTAATTATCGGGATTACTCTTCTTGTTGTCACTATTGTTTAGATAGGCAAAAAAAGCTCTTACTCGTGTAAATGCCCACCAACAGCCAGCCGACACAGTCGCTCTTCCTGAACCCCTAGTCTCTCTTAATTAGCTCTGAAACGTCTAGTAAGAGGGCAGATGTGAGCCCGTGCGTTCGCGTTTTAAAAAATCAAGAGCCGTTTAGTACGGTCGCTCCCCTGAGCCTAGCGCTATTTACAAATGAATTATGTATCGGCTGGAAGATGAGAGGAGCCTCCGCCAGCCTGCCAAGAGCACTACGCATGACTCCATGGGCGGAAAGTCTACCGCTTTCGAGCATAATCCCTCAAATGAACAAACTGACACGGAAATGGCTCATAATTCGTTCAGTCAGGACTTTAGATGGTGCCCTGACCGAAGTTTGCCTTGAGCCCATAGTCTTAGAAGCTGAATTTAATTGCCTGTCCGCAGTAAAAAAAAAAATCTTTGTTACTTTTCTCCAACCTCTGTGTCTTATCTTGCAACTCTAGGCCTATCTGAATTTTTGACCACCACCTTCACGTGGGAAAAGGCGACTACTGACTTTCAGCCTTTTTCTAATTCAATGAATTTTGCCAGACAATTATGATTCTCAGGGGAAAAAGTTTAAAGGGAAAATCGTGGTGGTCGGCCAGGCGAGGGGCCAGAGATGAAAGCTCTTCCTGCCATTAAAAAACTGTCTGAGAGAAATAACTTGGGAGGAAAAGCTGGAGAAAATGGCGGAAAGTGCCAAGCGAATTATTCTGGTTGCCTCTCTCAAGTTATCAGCTCTCAGAAGCGGCAGCAGCCTCAGTTCCATTCCAAAACGGTGTGTGTGTGTGTGTGTGTGTGTGTGTGTGTGTGTGTGTGTGTGTGTGTGTGTGTGTGTGTGTGTGTGTGCTAATGAATGAGACTGAAAGAGAGAGGTGGGGGATACTGGCTGTGTCAGGATTTTTCTAATCTTCTTAAGAGCGTTACATTAACCTCGCCATGACAATATTTTATTTATTTATTTATTTCTCGCGCCCTCTCTCAAGAAACTCATGCGTCTGCATACAAGCCATCTTCTCTGCATATCACAAGAAATAACAGTTACTGTCATATGATGACATAAATTTCGTTTTTTTATGTAATGAAAGTTGGGAGAAATTAAACATTTGCGCAACATTCAGGCCTACATTCAGATTTCTTCAGGTATTTCTGTGTACGCAATATTTGCCCAAACCTGCAGAGCGTATCACACGGTGGTGTTAAATGCTGCTGATAATAGCTGATGTGTGTGTGTGTGTGTGTGTGTTTGTGTGTATGTGCTTTCTGCAGCCCTGTCTCATAGCGGCCCAGTGGGACGGCTTATGCTTCCCCCTCCCAAGAGACGCTCTTAAACAGTAATATCTGGATGCTCTTGAGTCTGCCATAAGCATCTCTCTCGCTCACTCCGGACACGAGTGCAGAGACGCCCCCGTAAACTCGGCACTGCCAGGTTAAGCTGTTAGCGCTTATTAGCTCTCTCTGGCGTGGACAGCGAAACTGTGGTGTTTGTCATCGTGCTCCCGCAAGGGGAGAGGTGAGCATCGCTGCGCCAGATGACACAACCCCATCCCCTTTAAAAAAAAATGAAAATGAAATGGATAAAGCATTATTGTAACAACAAATTTGTTTCAGTTAAGCTACTAAAAGGCTCGGGGTATATGGGCGTTCGATTCTGAGTAATTAATACCTTTCTCTTTCTAATTATTTTTTCTAGTTTCCGTAGGCCTATCGAATGAATAGTCTATCCGACATTAACACTCACAAATAAGTAAGACCAGGGGCAAACGTGAGACGAACGTGAGAGTGGTTTATAAGCTGGAGAGTTGGTTTGTGATGGAAATGCATTCCGGTGAGCCTCGGTAATTGAGAAGGCGTGGACCCTTTTCTGTGCCCCCTGCCTCACTCTCAGTCGACCGGGAGGGCCAAGGGCCATCGGACCGAAGGCACAGGCAGTCTAGTCCACTCTAGTCCATCTATTTAAACATTTAGTGAAAATTAGATAATTGCCTATGTGTAGTCTGTTATCTATTTTAGCAATTTAGCAATGTCAATAGGCATTAATTAATAGCAGGCCTAGACCACATTTTAGGCCTAAACTACAGCTGACTATCAATAATAATAATAATAATAATAATAATAATACGACAGTGACTTACTCTGTGGGATTTTATAATGTGTTGAACCCAACATTGTTGTTTTTATGCCTTTTATAGGCTGCAACTAATAGCCTATTAATATGAATATTATAAAAAATAGTATGACTATTGTTATCAAAATATAATGGGCTCATTCGAGAAAGTGCGACAGAGGGAGCCCCTAATCGTCAGCTGGGTTTACGAACACAACGCCCGTCTTTGTTTTATTTTTGTGACGCAGAAAATTAATCATCCAGAATGCGGAGCGGCCTCGCGCTTAGCGTCCTGTAATCAGGGCAGCGCGTGCCGTTCGGATTATCTCATTAATTTCAGGAAGGGAGGGGGGACCTGTATAATAATTGCAGGCCATGTCTACCGGTTGCCCCACACTCGTTCAATAATAATTACCCTGTCCAAGAATTAATTATTATACAGGTCCCCCCTCCTCCCCGAAGTCCATTGACTTAAAAGTGACAGATTGAGCTGGATGGCCGTTACGTTATGTATCACTCATGTAAAAACACGTTGGACCCCAAACAGACCTCTCTCTCGCTCGCTCTCTCTCTCCCTCTCTCTCCGAGGTCGGGCCTGCCATAGGGTAGCCTGCACTGTGCTTCTGCGCACAGGTGGGAATAATTCCGTGCCAGAACTCGATACAAACGCCCCAAATGTAGCTATTAGCATTATTTAGTCTAACAATCATGTATGTTACCGGATAACTAGTGCTAATAATAATAATAATATTAAGGACATTCAAATACATGACAGATTCTGACAAAATTGACTCAAAAAATTATAAATGACAGATTTGTAATTGTTCCCTCAGATGCCCAACTCATTACTTTTTAATCCTTTGATAAAGAAGAGGGATGTTATTTTAAGTTCAACGATATTTAAAGGGACGCATCAAGGCCGAATCAATAGCCTAATTGTACATCCTCGTAGGAAACTTCACCTGATTAGTGTTTGCTAACCAAATATCCAAATCTCCCGTTAAAGGTGAGAACTTACTTGAACCAGGTGAGGGCGAGGGTGACAAATGGAAATATGATCTGGCCCTAATTTAAGGGATGAATGCTTGTTTGTTTAGGTAGAGGTTAAATCGCTAATCTTCGCTAATCAACACTTTTCGATAGCTTCGGCAGGAAAATCTAATTACCGGGCACAATTAATTAAGTGGAAATCGCCCGGGGAGTGTCAATAAAGTCGATGGAATTACAATCTGAAGGGTGCCCTCCATGTTTCTAACTGTTAGCCGAATTGCAGTTAACATTTTAATGACATCACATTTAAATGTACAAGTGGCTGCCGTTTAGGGTAGACAAAGGCTATGGATAAAAATTAAGATGCTGTGCTAGTTTCATTACCTTAAAATAGGGAGCATGGAGTTTACACCATTGTCCTTTTGTCTGTTCCCAAAAGGGTCTTTTGTTATCGCCATTATTTATCTGGTACACAGTGCGCTTTGTCTTTGCAAATGTTGCTCAATCAGAACGTCCGTTTAAGTGACAATTAGCTGGTTGCAAACCCATCTCGCTGGACAAGCACTCTTTTTTGCCAAGTCTTTCCACGCCAGTATTTCGTTGAGCAATAGTAATACGCATTGTAACTGTGCACGTATATGCAAATAAATAAATATTTTAGGGAAAGGCAGATGACTGTGTGTGTGTGTGTGTGTGTGTGTGTGTGTGTGTGTGTGTGGTGGGGGGGGGGGTGGGGGGCTATTCCCCTGTCTGTGAGGACAGCTGGGGGTCTCGAGGACGCTTTAAGAGCGAGGCGCATGCGGGACAGCGCGCATTGAAACACCTCTTCGCTACCGTGCGAGTCCCGCCTCACAGCAAAAACACCCTCAGTCTTTTCCGAGGCACTTGAGTTTGTGTTCTCTGTGCGGTTTTTCTTTGGATGTGTCCAATCACAGAGGAAAGAAGCGTAGTGGACAAGCTACAACACTGAGAAGCATTTTAAACTGTTTGCTCTGCAACCATCAACGTCTTTTCGTCGACCGTTCCCCGTCAGCCTAACGTTAGCATGATGTCTTATCTGAAGCAGCCGCCGTACACGGTCAACGGGCTGAGTTTATCTACCTCCGGAATGGACCTGCTGCACCCTTCTGTGGGCTATCCAGGTAAAAATCAATAAACTCTTTAGGCAGATGCATATATTCGCTCACATTTACTTTGATATTCTATATAAAGTCCAAAGACGGTGTAGCTCTTAAGGCTGATAGTGAAATCTCAGCGCAAAAGGGCTGAATGGCTTCTTTTTTACGCCGATCGAACTGTCACCCATATTTCCTTGCTTTTTGCGTTTCCCGAAAAGTAAAATGTATACCAGTATTATCCACCTGTAACTTTTATTAATCGAATATGTGTTTTATGCATATGGATTATTCTGAATGTGGCCTCTGGGGCGAAAAGTAATGCATACTAATATAGCAATTGGAGGGAAAATAGGCTGCAGTTCAAGCGCTGCAGTAAGTGTGCCTAATTAATCGACAAATTGCGCTTTTAAATATTCATCAAAGTGACCTCTTTTATGTGATGGCAAAATTGCATGAGGCTTTTCTCACGCTTGACTCAGAAACTCCGCGGGCATTTCAGTCATGGTTTAACGGATTCTCTCGTTACGCAGCGACACCGAGGAAGCAGAGGCGGGAGAGGACTACTTTCACCCGCGCTCAACTGGATGTTCTAGAGAACCTCTTCGCCAAAACGCGTTACCCAGATATATTTATGCGAGAAGAGGTGGCTTTGAAGATAAACTTACCAGAGTCTCGTGTACAGGTGAGTGTATCCATCTTTTCTCTTATTTTCCAGTTTTGTTTTGAGTAGCCTATCGTTAGCCTAATTGCTGGTACATTGATGGTCACTCTATGTCAAAGTCTAACTATGTCTTCAACATCGTGCTCTACAATTTTGTGCCACATAGGTGTGGTTTAAAAACCGAAGGGCCAAGTGTCGCCAACAACAACAACAAACTCAGAGCGGTGCCCAGAGCAAAGTTCGGCCGGTAAAGAAGAAGAGTTCTCCGGTGAGGGAAGTGAGTTCCGAAAGCGGGGCCAGTGGTCAGTTTACGCCTCCTTCAAGCACGTCTGTGCCGGCTATCTCTAGCAGCACAGCCCCGGCGTCCATATGGAGCCCAGCGTCCATTTCTCCGCTCTCTGACCCACTCTCTACCTCTTCGTCTGCCTCCTGCATGCAGCGATCTTACCCCATCACTTACACGCAGGCGTCTGGTTATAGCCAGAGCTATACCGGCTCCACGTCTTACTTCGGAGGGATGGACTGTGGTTCGTATTTGTCGCCTATGCACCACCAGCTAACCGGTCCGAGCACAGGCTTGAGTCCCATGGGCACGAATGCTGTCGCCAATCACCTGAGTCCCCCCGCCTCCCTCTCTGCTCAGAGCTACGGAACCACGGGACTGGGCTTCAGCGCTCCGACGGACTGCCTGGATTACAAGGACCAAAGCGCATCGTGGAAGCTCAACTTCAACGCAGATTGTTTGGATTACAAAGATCAGACATCTTCGTGGAAATTCCAGGTGTTGTGAATGGCGCCGTGGACCACCGTCTGTTCTCACAGAACACAGGAATTACACACCACAGTCATTCTAGAGACACATAAGGCCGTTAGTGAGGCCAGGAACGGTTTGGCCACGGGACTTACTGGCTTGTTCCTCCAATATATGTTGTGCCTGCATTTGCAATTTAGAGAGAACTGTTCCCGATGCAGAGGTCATAACATCACCTTGGTGGACTTTGGAGGTAGCTGCCTTTGCGCAAGTGTCTATGGGTATGTTGCACCTGTTTGGTTAACTTATGGCAAACTTGGTGTGAACTCTCTTTAACTTTGATCAAAGACACGGAACAAAATTGTTCTCCAAGAAGAAAATGATCAAGAACAGCCGAACCTTGGTTAAGCGCGCTGAATGGAACAGCTTTCCTTAAGCCTCTTACGACTCGTCGACCTTCCTCTGGGTTGGCAAGCTGAAGGACCCCTTTGATCAGGCCGAGTGTGTTTGTGTGTGTGACTCTGTGAGTGTGAGTGTCTACGTGCGTGCGTGTGTGTGTGTGTATGTGTCAGAGAGACAGAGTGTGTGTGGTGCCCGTCATCGAGGCGAGTCGTTTGAAAAAATGCACTAATCTATTTAAGACAAAATGCTTATAAGGAGTTTTAAAGAGACAATCAGTGAGTATGCGAAAATACACTGATTCACGTTAAGTATGTGTTTTTTTTTTATCTGTAGTAGCTTTTCAAACTGTGATGCGTTGTAGGCAACCATGCAATTACACCAGTTTCGCGTCTGCGACGACTTTACTGTGACTTTGATAGTTTTTTATGTTCAAGTATTAATGATAAATTATTATTACATTTGTAAAAAAAACCAGATAATACTTTTTTAAATGTATCATGATGGTGGCCACACTATGACCCCCCTTCGTGCAGTCCCCGCATCCCCTTGTTAAACATGTGTATTATAATGGCATACAGATCAAATTCTTTTCCAAGGTCACTCGAATAAACGGAGACCCTCCGCGAGGACGTGTTGGGTATTGAACTGAATTTATCGATTTTGTGTTTATGTTGTGTTTATGTTATCTATTATTATTCCATTTCTGATTTAACTCCATTTCAATCCGCCATGACTGTAAGTATTAGGACGCGATTAGGAATGTCGCCCCGCGGCAGAAAGTTAATCTAATCACGACCGATGGCTTGATCCTCTTCACGTAAACATCATGATATTAATTGGCTGTTAGTTACTGGCTGCGCTCTAGTCAAATACCTGTCGGTTATAATGATCACCATAGTTTAAAATGTCTGCTGTTTTATTTTACTTATCGACTATCGATTAAATTACACAAAACAAAGAGGTAACAAAAGTGGATGGATATGGAGTTAGGCCTACTAATTCCTCATAACTACTCAGATAGATTTGAGGGGTCCTTTCTTCATCCATAATGGGTCTTTTGACCCCGCACTTTATCAGGGGTCAGCTGCGGGAATCCGTTGTATGGGAGAGAAATTTTAATCCCGCCTCAAAGAGTGGATAATCCAAGAATTTCCCTGATGTTTTTTCCTCTCACTCAAAGAGGAACTCGTGTCCTGTTCACACGGCACCTAGCACGAGCTCTCCGAATTTGATCTATGTCCATCTAAAATGTACCCAAAGGTCTGTGTGGAGTTTGAGGGTAACACGCGCATGTACACACAAACACACACGCTGTAAAACTTAAACGCTTCTGCCGATCATCTGGAACACACCAAAATACACACAATTTCTTTTCTTTTTGTTGGAGCCAAATGTGAATAGTATTCGTTGTCCCGTCTAGACTCGAGGCGTCTGGAGACGAATAGACAAATCCTGTTATGACCGAAGGCGGAAAACGGGACAGTGAAAGACGGGGGGGGGGGGGGGGGGTCGCTGGAGGGGGGAATAAAAGGCGGATTTTCTTCTGCTCATTTCGGTCAGGCCATCTCTAAAGCGTTCAAGAAGTGCATTCAATAATTGGGAGTCGGTTGAATGAACTCAAGTCTGCCGCAAAAGGGATCTTTAATTGCTTATGGTGGGTTCTTTATTGTATATTGTCCAGGTTCAAGTTTCAATTAGCGGTCGCTGACTTTTGGCGTAATCTGTCCTTCACGAGATCAAGGCAATCAACGATGAAGGCTGTCAGCAAAGACAAAGACTGAAGGACATTTCCAGTTCAACTGGTAGGGCCCTTTGAGTTTGCGTCCGAAGTACCCAATTCAAGTCTTTTTGTTGACTAGCCAAAAGTTTTCGATGATGAACATAGGCTGTTATAATGGTTGCGTAGGGCTTCATGCTCATTCCGTTTATTAAGCAAACAAAAGTCCCCATGCAGGGGTGCTTTCGTCTGCGCTAGTTTAAAGGTTTATGCTCTGCAGACTTTAAATAGCCTAGCCGTTCCTAGGCTACTAGTTTTTTTCCTAAGTATGAGATAGACCCTCAAAGGGTCTTCCACCGGAGGGCGCGAGCTATCGTGTGCTGTTTTGCGACATATCCACGAAGACACAGTGGGAAGAAATATTAGGCTACTTCAACTAAAATTGTAACGAAATTGATATAATTCTTGCCAATGTCACTGGTCTAGCTGTGTGTAGGAATGTCAGGGGATTAAACCATAGCTGAATTTGCAACCTGTTGCAATACCAGAAGGTTATTCTTAAAAGCTGTAAAACAGTGAGTTGCAATCACTGACTTATGCCAACAAATATAGAACCAGTTAACCGTGGAGCTATTTGCTGTTTAATCAGAGAATGGAAAATACCGCTCATATTTAGCCTATGTATGTTACAATTTTGGTAAGATACAGGGCTTACTTTTTTGTGTCGTTCAAATCAGTCCTCAAAAAAGACTCAATATTGCGTACCGCTAAATGTCTGCCTTATTTGATTCTAATTCTAGGGTAGAAATACAGAGAACATGAATCACAGAAAAATATTAATTTACCGTTCTGTTCCTGAAAAGTGATTCTCTAAAATACATAATTAATAATTTGGAATTATTTCAGAAAATACCGCTATCAAAGACAGAAATGCCACAGGCTAAATTGGGTTGCTGAAAATGTTCGCGGTGGGTTGAAAAAATTGCTCCACAATTTTCTAGAACGTGGTGATAATTAACAAGTGGTGAAAATTGACCGTGAAACTACTTTAATATTTCGATGACAGTGCTGAACTGTCACGCGAAAGTTGCAACAGTCAATCTAACACATAGCTTACGTTAATGAGAAGACCGGTGGCGCGAGACCTAGTCCTGAGCTGCGGGGCTTTGGGTTTTAATTAGGCGCCACGCGGCACCGGGGGACATCTGGGGTTTCAGACGCGTAGTAATCCCCGGACCGCGTGCGCGTGTAAACGCTGAACAACGGGCCCCGGAGCACGCGGGGAGCTCACCGCGTCTCGAGGTAAACCAAGGCCATCAAAAAAATTCCAAAAATTTCTAAATGCCATGTCACCTCACCACAGGGCGGCTTCAATATGCGAAGTCCCAGAATTAACTTTAACGGGGCTGTCAATCACGCAGTGAACCCACTAACTCCTTGGACCCCCTAAATATCTGCAGTGCAGCGATTTGTTTTTCAATCTCAATCGAAACACAGTAGCCTTGCCTATAGCTTATGTAAAACTGTAAAATGTCATTGATTTTCTTCGCACATGGTCAAATGAATCGTTAAACATTTTCACCATAATTTAGTTGAGGAAAGTAAGCAAAAATTAAGGATTTTGATCCTCTGATATCAATATGTGAAGAAGACTAATGTAGTAGCTTACCCGTCTAACATAGATGGTCAGTTAAAGGAACCGTTTTAAGAACTCAACAACAAGTGAGGTTATGCATGCCTCTCGCAAAAGGAATTCCTGGAGGCGACGTGTCCTAGTTTCCTTGGAGAATACTGTATTAAAATAACAATGGATCATACAGCAGGGGAAAATAGTTCTTTACGGGGAATGGTGCAAGACCGCACGCACAGAATGATATTAGTCTGTACCTACTCACAAACGATAGACCTACTATTCAGAATCTCAAAATAACTAGTCTTGGCCCACTACAAGAGACGTGTGAAACTGATCTAAACAGAAAAAAAACAATCCAGGCTAAAACGTAGTTCTCAATATTGCCCAAATTATCTATAATAAATAGACCTATTGGATTTTTTCACGTGTGTCACGCTCGGTTAAGGAGACTTCCCAAATCAAAGTTACTCATTACACATGAGGGAATTCAACGTGACATTATGTGGCATTTCAGTGAATGAATAGATGAATCAATTCAGTTTCAACATTTATTTGAATTTGAGTTATAAGCTATGGGACCTTTTCAACACCTGTTTGTACTCAAACACAAGCATAACCGTGACACCTTCATCATACTTCCATTATATTCGAGTGTCAAAACATTGTTTATAAGCCCGATCCTCATACGTATATATATTTACCTGTAACAGTAGTTTAGTAATGAATTGTTGATGTTGAATTACACTAATAATTCGACTTTTGTTAGACTGCAGACTAAAACCACAGAATTTCTTTGACGTAAGAACCATTATCAGTCATGGCCTTCCTCGTTTGCTTAGAGCCTCAGTTTCGGATAAAATGATTCAGTTTAAGAATATCTTATTTTACAAGTAAAAACTCGAAAGTTGATAAGTAGACAACATGCACTCGTCGCTGAATGTGAAATGAATACCATTATCGCCCGAGAGAGTTGTTTTGTTCAGACTAAAATACATTTTCTCATGAAAATGAGGTAAAGACCATTGTTATGCAGAGTCTCTGTCCTACATACTGCGGGCGCACGCACGCACGAAGACAGACATACACACTGAATCCATCTCTCTAACGCACACACACACACACACACACACACACACACACACACACACACAGAAAGAGAGAGACAGCGAGAGAGAGAGAGAGAGAGAGAGAGAGAGAAAGAGAGAGAGAGAGAGAGAGTAAACTGACAACAGGCAACTTCAGAGAAAGATAAAACCTGATTTATAATTTGTGCCTGTAATGTCTTTAAAGTCAGTCGCTGCGAGACAACATTTGATTAATACCGCATTTGGCTTAAGTGCACTTACAGTAAAAGCACAGACTGAATGACCACAAAAAACAGAAGGTCGACACGTCAGCAGCACAGACTTATCCGGGGAAAATCAGGGTAATTACGACCCTCCTTTACCCACAGTGCTACAAATTGCTTTACAGCAAATCCGCAGCGAGTCTGGTGGGTCTTTCCATGTTGACCTGCCTTCCCTGCTGAATAAAATCACACCACCCTTCAGAGGTCTAGGCCTTAACCAAGGGATCAGCTGGCTCAGGTCCGCCGCGTCTGCGCCACCTTAGGGACAGATTCGCGCCATATTAGGGCCTGTTTGATTCCAAAGTCAGCTGCAATGCGGCCCGAACGGCCTGAGCCACCTGAGCGCGCTTCCAAAAATACACTCACACCTTCTGTTGATGCTATTTTCTGCGGCGTGCCGCTCGCTGGGCATTCGTGCGTACCTTCCCATCTTTCTGTCGTCATCTCAGGCGCACCGGGCCACGTTAATAAGAAGAAAACTGAGCTGTTGATGTGAATTCACAACAAACAGCAAGACCATGGGTTCGAGTTCAAGATCAAGTGCAAGCCGAGCAGTAGAATCAACACTTCCGGCCTACTTAGGCTCATTCTGCCTAGTTAGGTGCTTGATGCCAGGACGCAGGTAACATAGTGCTCCATGTAACATTCCCTCCCCAGCCACCTGCTGAAGCTAAGACCCCCTCCTCTATATCCGTGTAAAAACAACATGGGGGTTGGCTGGGCTGTCAGCGAACCAAAACGATACAAAAACGTCCCGAGGAAAATTAATGAGTACAGTGAATTCTTGTTGACAGTTCCTTCCATGTAATAACTGCACAGCCCTTATCATTCATGCAGGAAAATTTACACATTATGACTCTCTAAGACTTCCTAAACAAAACAGTGTGTCATGTCGAGGTTTATTTTTTCAGCAGACAGTTCCAGTGTCACTTATATTATGCTTCGGTACAAACCACCATCTTAGTTGACTGCAGCTTCTAGGTCAACGGTGTTTAATATTCTACATTTAAAACACTTAGGCCTAAATCAATTATAGGATCAATAACCTCAACACAACACAAAAGATATTATTAATGTATTTCCCCAGTGTTGTTCGCTATTACTGTAGCCTAGATGTTCTGAATTGTGCACTTGTGACACGCACTGAACGCAGTGTAGAAGCGCAATGCATTGTTGTTAATGGGATGTGGAGACAGGAATCCTGTCTTTAAAAATAGAAAGCTGCTAGTTTGATTGGATTGCTTGCTCATCCAAGAAGATGGGGAGGACATTAAAAAAAATGAGCCGTCTATATATTAACACAGAGCTAAAAAGCTATTTGTAAGCTGATTACAAATGTTTAAAATATGCAGTGATGATAATAAAAATAATAACAAAATAAAATAATAAACAGCATTATGGCTTTTTTGTGGAGTTAATTCCTAGTTATTGAGCAGGAGTGTCTCTTATGCATACAGACTTCAAGTTAATGAGGATTACCAAGGCCATAGGAGGCAGAGCCAACCAGACACTTGGCTGGTCATAGCCCGAGGCCATTAGAAGAAAAAAAAAACATACAAATCTCTCTAAAAGCAAAGCGGAGATGCTCTGATAGCAGATTACATGCAACTAATGGGCGTAATGTGGCATGCTTAAGCTTGTTGTGAGGCAGAAAACATCTGTCAAATGGGGGCAAGTGCTATTTGATCAGACCAGTGCTTTTTTTCACAGTTTCTCAACATGCCTGCTACTGCTATCTGTCTGCACACAAAATGAAAGGGGTTGCAGGTGGCTCGAGGTAACACTAA
This sequence comes from Tenualosa ilisha, assembly GCA_015244755.2. Taxonomy (NCBI): domain Eukaryota; kingdom Metazoa; phylum Chordata; class Actinopteri; order Clupeiformes; family Clupeidae; genus Tenualosa; species Tenualosa ilisha. Next base: position 3,384,196 of record PYXC01002019.1, read on the forward strand.
AAAAGGGGGAATCTGTCTCTTTCCCTCTCTCTCTCTCTCTCTCTCTCTCTCTCTCTCTCTCTCTCTCTGTAAGTGTGTGTGTATGTATTTGTGTGTGTGTGTGTGTGTGTGTGTGTGTGTGTGTGTGTGTTTATTTATGCAGAGAATGTGGTGGGTTTTTTCATAGGAGCAGTGTGTGGAAGGCAGAGATAGTTACTACTGTGGTGTCACTATAGTTGTGTGTGTGTGTGTGGTGTGTGTGTGTGTGTGTGTGTGTGTGTTTGTGTGAGAGGGGTGGGGGCGGGTAACAATTTCCAACTGTCACATCATGTCAGAGTTGCTCCTCTCATATCTTCAGCTGAAGACTTGATAGCAGCTGATATTATGATTCAGCCCAAAGCATTCTTTCACACATTCCTCCTGTAGTCTCTAAAATGTTCACAACCAAACTGCAGCATCCGATAACATGGGGTTCCACCTGGAGTGTATCAACTTCACTGTCAATAAAGAAAGGTATCAATAGAAATAGGCACAGAAAAGTAATTTTTTTTGTTCTGCACACCTCCTTTGTCAGGTCTCAATTCCCTACTAGTAGGGCCTGCACCACACCCTGACAACCACTGTATTAAAGTAATATTTCTTATGAATTGTCAACACACTTAGTACTTCTAAAACAAATGAAAAGGATTACACTTCCATTTGTGATAATATCACATAGTGGCAGACATCACACAATATCAGACATCCTAGAGTGTGCATTAACAATGTCAAAGGCTCCATTCTGTCTGTGTAGAATCAAAATGAGTTTGAAGTCATTTCTAAAGGGAAAGAACGGTAGAATGTTGCTTCATGTCATTTCCAGCAGATGAGCAGACATACAGTGGCAAGCATAGTGACAGTGTCAACATTTGTCTGAATTTGAGCTGTAAGATATGAGGCCTGTTGAACCTCTGCAGTCAGTGTTTTCTCCCTTTAAATAAAACACAATAGACACACACAAAAACACATAATAGGCACGCCTACACATATGCCATGCTGTGATAACTAAAAAGAAGACATAAAAACAAATGTACATTCTATCCAAAATGACACATATTAAATATGGAAACACAGATGACATTACATACACACCTCATTGGGCCCACAGCCAAAATGAATAAAACAACTTTAATTGTCTTACACCTGAAACACTTGAACTTGACCTTATACAAACTTCATTAATGGCTCTCTCCACCCGCAACACATAATAGCTTCACACTACACATGCCCAGGTAAATCATGGGAAATGTAATCTTACATAAAATTGAGCACACAGCAATATTATCACAAAATATAATAATCAAATAAAAATGCATATCATTGAGAAATTATCAAATAAATGCGTACAGCTGACTGACAGCAATCAAATTCAGTCTGTTTGCCAGGATACTGCAGTCTCTGGGGAGTGCAGCTACCACAGACCACCACAGGGAGCCGACACCGGCGTGAGTGTTGACATGTGGTGGATCTCTGCAGAATGAGTCCTGTCTGGAATTTAAGTCTCTGTAGTCAAGTGCAGTTAAGAGCAGTAAAGTGAAATTAAGTGTGAAGTGGCGCAACAGTAAATTGCAGTAAAGTAAATTGCAATAAAGTAAATTGCAGTGCAGTAAATTGCAGTAAAGTAAAATAAAGTAAAGTAAGTGGAACTGTGACACTTTTATAGGTATAGACTATACCTGTACCTATAGAATCTAGATCCTGGGCAGATGAGGGCCAAATCTGTTAGGCAGGCACTCTTATGGAGAATTTCTATGGCAAGTGAGATATAGGTACAAGCAAGTCATATGTGAATTGATGTACATTGCCTCCATTTTAGTACTCTATTTTTGTATGATTACATTTCTTATACATTCAGAAAATTTAACCGTAACATGGAAATATAATCTCTTGTCTCCTTTCTCTTGTCAGCAGATGCTGACAGTGCCTGCTGTATAAATTGCTAATTGGATTCACTTGTATGAAATGTCATTGGATCAATCTGCTGCCACAGTTGGACATCAGACTAACTGACAGTTTTGATAGAAATTGGCCTTTAGTTGTTGTTCCCAACCTGGTACAATACTACCAGCAAAGAATAACCAGATGAAAAAGAGCCATATTTTAATATGATAGTGATATAGGCCTACAGTGTTTTAGGAACCGAGGAGCTATTAACTGTATTTTTTCTGTAACGTGTTTTCAATAAATGCACTTTAAGTTGATTTTGTACAAATTTAAATGTATTAAATTTAAAAAGTTAACATTTTAATTACCCTTTAAAATGACTGTTTATTTTGACTGATGAAGTACTGAAGCATGCTTTCGTGTGATTCAAAGTCATATATTTAACTTTAAGTGTACTTAATGTTGTTTAGAGAAAGTACAATTTAAATGAATACATTATTACATTAATACAATGATTAAAAGTATAAATTAAGAACACCAATGAAAAACCCACTTCTGCAGCTGTCAGCTGCCACTGCTTTCTTCCTCTGCTAAAGGTAGATTGACACCCTTTAACATAAAACATAAAAATACATTTAAAATACAAAGTGCATGATGGTAACCTACAGAAGCTAGAAAGAATATTTTATTATATCTTACACCAAAACCAATGAAGTTAGTACAGTATGCCCTTGAATGGCGTATTAAATGAGTGATTAAAGTGTATTGATTTAGAGCACACTTTTTAAGAAGTGTAACTAAAGTACATGATTAAATTAATTTGGGGCACTTTTTATTACACCATATATCCTTTCAACAGAGTTTGATTCATAGCATAATAGCTATTCACACACGATTTCCATTTTACAGTTACATGCCAAACTGACCCCTCTCATTAGTTCATGGCTATTTTAATGTAATAAATGTGGCAGAAATAGTTTGGGAACAGAATAGAATGTTCAGGAAACATCTATATAAATTATACTGTATAAATGAAATCCAGTGTATTTTTAAATTGTGTTTTTTTCCATTCTTGTAGCTCTCTAGTTCTCTCTAGCTCTGTAGTTCCATTCTCGGAGCTCTAAATTGTGAAAATACACAAAAATTTCACACTTTTTTGTGGATACATCAATTTGGTACATATCACCTGCATCACTGGACTCTGACCCAGTTTATTTCCACCAGTTTATTTCCAGAACCTAGGATTGGGTCTGTCACACCAACCAGCACTGGACTTCTGCCATGGACCTCCCAGTCTGACTAACTAAACTGGATTCAAACATATCAGAGCCAGATCAGGGCCAGATCAGCTGCTGGGGGAAGCCTGTGCCAAAGGGTGAAAGCAGGTTTAGAGAGACACTTCT
>PYXC01002019.1:3392500-3490000 GCA_015244755.2 Tenualosa ilisha
ACAAGTTAATACAAACAGTTTCATAAGGCTTAATGTCTTTCTATATTGGGGTGACCTTGACATCTTGCAAGTGCTGTAAATTCTCAAAGAAGTCATAAGGGGACCCAAGAAAGCCTGCATCCACCCCATTTAACCATCAGTGTGACCAAGTGACAACATGTGCTGGTAAATTAACCTAAATATAGCATTAAATCTTGCCTAGTGTCCCTTGAAAATGTTCAGATATTTCATACAGTTAATGATAACATTCAGCCTTATGAGATTGCCTTGACCTTTGCAATTAAAACAGACCCAGCAACACAGACCCTTCACCACAACACTGTGTAGGCATGGGGCGCTCAAACCAGCCCCAGTCTTTGTTGTTGACTGGTTGAATTGTCATCCAAGCCAAACATAATTTCAGGTAAAGTCTCAATGTCATTTAGCAACTCTGATCTTCAATAGAATTAAATTACCATCTAAACTCTGTGTCACTTTATTTTTGTACCTTTTTTGTACCATGAAGGAAGAAGTCATGGAATAGTCCTTGACTTTATTTCCCGTCATGGTTGGATTTTTCCTTATCGTTTTCATTGTGAGTCTATGATAAATTCCAGAAAAGATTATGTTTTTAATTTTTATTCTGGTCATCTTTACCAAGTGGACCAATAATCATTGGAGGCACTGGGTCATTTCTATCCCTGAAAACATATCAGAGACATGGAGTGGCTTTACAGGTCCGTAAAATACAGATGGTATACTTTCTGTCCTCAAACACTTATGTAGCAGAAACACAGCATGGTGGTTTGTCAAGGTAACACCTTTGTCCTCTCAAATACTGCAAAAGTCATGGCATCAGTGGCCTTTGTCAATGTTCTTTCTGTTCAAAGAAATCTTCATAGCAGGAAGGTCTAAAAGTGGATCAGGGTTTGTACCGTTTCTGCCAGTGTGTTTACTAAGCATGGCAAATGTATGATTACATGTCTGTGGTCAGACATACACAAAAATGAACATAAACACTCACAGCGATACAAAATCTTGGTTTTCTACTTTTTAAACACACACACACAAACATACTGTAGAAGATCATATTTTACAGCAAACCTCCTATCTGCACTCCCGTCCATTCTCTCTCTTTCTCTCTCTCTCTTTCTTTTTCTCTCTCTCTTTCTCTCTCTCTCCTCTCCATCTCCCCCATTCTTTGTCTTTCTCTTCTTTTCTGCAGCTAAGCCCTACAGAGGCGAGGCAGAAGGGAGAGCAGCGGACAGGATCTACTTACAGACATTTCTGGAGAGGACAGAATAGAAAGATAATGAGTATTATGACAGCAGGAAGAGCCGAGAGAGAGAGAGAAAGAGAAGGGGGGAGACAGAGTGAGTAACAGAGAGAGAGTGAGCGACAGAGAGAGAGAGGGAGAGAGAGAGAGAGAAAAAAGGGTATTATCGTAGAGGGATGAGAGCAGTGATGGTATTTTGGAGTCTTTATTCTCCTCTCCAAGCTGCCGCCTCCGCTCTCAATCTGATTGGCTGCCGCTGCCAGGCCCTGGAAATGAGATGCAAAGACTGGGAAAGGCTTCCTTCCTCTTGCCAATCTGAGTCACACTGCCTTTCTCTCCTCTCCTCTCCTCTCCCCCCCTCCTCATTCACGCCAGGTCTCTCCTCTCTTTCACAAAGCACTCGCTCTCTCTCTCTCCATCTTCTGTTTCCTGCTTCCTTTCTCACTGATTTGTTTTTTCTCTTGCTCACTTTTCATTTTCTATCCATGGCTTTCTCTCTCTTTGGTTTGCTTCTCCTCTCTCTCTCTCTCTCTTTCTGCCATGCTCTCTCTTTTTCCTTCTTACTCTCTCATTCTATTTCACATGCGTGCACACACACATATTCACACACACTTTCTGAGTGAAATAGACTCCCATTTTCACTGTCACATGCCTTTGAACTGTTCCCTCCTCTGATGTTCGAGCTGGAGAGCTTAATCTCTTGGGCTTTTTGATTTCCTGGGAGTCCAAAGACATTGCATCACAGTTCACATTCTGTGAGTGTGTGTGTGTCTGTTTGTGTGTGTGTGTCTGGGTGTATGGAGAGAAAAATTCAGAGAGAGGGAGTTAAAGAGCTATTTGTGTTCTGTTCCCAGTACAGCACCAGTCCACCATGGAACTCCTCACATTTAAAGTGAGCCGCAAAGTGAACCAGAGTTGAACCAAATAAGTACACCAGGTTGTCAGTCAAAAAATGGCCATTGGCCGTTTTGACGGGCAGTAAGTCTGTCCACATATCAGCACCTGATTCTCTCCCTTCTCCACTTCCCCTAATACCCCTAAAGCCTTAGGCTCTTTCTTTCAGACTGTTTTTCTCCGACAGCATTTGACAGTGTCTGAGCATGTCATTTTTTAAGAGGAAAAATACTTGCAGTGAGAGAGAGAGTGTGAAGCCAGCCAGACCAGGCTCCAAAATCAAACTCTCCAGACGGGCCGTGGCGCATTGTTTCTGTAAGTCTCCTCCAGAACACCGCCAGGATTTCTGAGCAAGCACTTTCTAAGTACGTGCACTGACACACCAGACGGGGCTAAAAAACGTCGCTATATGAAATGAAAAGCTATTAAAGCAAAAAAGAAAAAAAAACAGAGGGAAAGTCAGAGAAGAGGAGGAAGAAGAAGAAAAAGAGGGGAAAAAATGCTTGCGTGTGCTACTGGTGCTACTGACGCTGGTGCTATGGCTTCCTCTCCCTGTGCTGTGCGTTGCAGCTGAGGATGAGGCTGCGGCTGTGGAGGGTGGATCTCTGTGAACACTTCAGTAATCAATTTGAGTGCTTAGTGCTGTTTGACAGTGCGACTGCAGGCTGGGGCCGCGTGGTATGGTGTGGTGTGGTGTGGGGCTGTGAGAGGCTCTGCTCTGCAGAGGGGGCCAAGAGCCGGAGCCGGCAGCCAGCGCTGAGACCGCCGGTGCAGATGCCAGTGCAGTCTGTCCCAGATTAGAACCCTCCCTACACCCACCCACCCCCCTCGCAAAAACACACACACACACACACACCACCCCCCATCCTATAATCCCTGCCGCTCCGCTTAAACTGGGCCTGCTCCCCTCTCCCCCCAGACAACATCCCCACTTCCTACTCCACCACCACCAGCACCACATCACTGACATACGCACAAACAAACAGCATGGAGAGAGAGGAGAGGGGGACACAGAGAGAGTGATGGAGAGATGGAGGGGGAGGCCAAGATGGAGAGAGAAGGGGGGGACTGGTGGGGTGGCTGATGCATGCCAGCCACAGTGCTGGGAGCCTGAACCCCATAAAATGCCTGATTTTTTTGTCCAAACCCATTTCCAATCTTCTCTCTCTCTCTCTCTCTCTTCCACACACACACACACACATACACTCACAGTTTTAAAATACCAACTTTGTTTAAAGCCTGCCAAAGTATTGTAAGGCCTGTTCAGTCAGAGCTAGAATAGGCTGCCAAATAGCGCCCCCCACTGTCAGTAAATATGAAGTGCCTGGCAGGTCCCTTGTGGTGTGCGGCCCCCTCTTGAACCCATCCTGGACCCAGCAGAGCAGAGGAGCCGGTCTTCCCACAGTCCTCTTGGCCTCCTCTCTACCCTCTACCTCTTGACCCATTTCTCACAGACCAAAAAGTTAAATCACAAGTTTCCTTTAAAATTATACTTTTGCTGTGTGTGTGTGTGTGTGTGTTAATATATAGCAATCCTGTGTACTTCAGTCTAATAATTTATTATGTGTTGTGTTGAACTAGCTCCCTCTTTCTCTCTCTCTCCTGGTCTTCTTGGCTTAATCTGTATGTGTGAGTGTGTGGCTGCAGAAGGGTGTGTGTGTATGAACATGTATATGTGCACATCTGTGTGTGTGTGGTGTGTGTGTGTGTGTGAGTGAGTGTGAGTGTGTGTGTGAGGAGAGAGAGAGAGAGAGAGAGAGAGAGAGAAGGGGGGAGGAGGAGGTGGCGAGAGCAGATCCTCAACCTATTGTGCTCTGAGGCTTATACCTCGGCAGACTATCTGCTCTGAGCCAGGCAGGAGAGAAGTCTGCTCCATTCACAGACACTGATACAAGCTGCAAGCCAGGAAATAGGGCTGCCATCTCCCCACTGACCCTTCAGTTACCAACACGCGCACATACACACACACAATACGACGCACATGAACACACACTGGCACCCACATGCATGCAGTTATTCACACACAAGCTGAAGATACACATGCATACACTTACACATCCCAGAGTACACACACACAGAAACGGACACACACATGGCACAAACATTCACACAAAAGCACACACACACGTACACACGCACACACACACGCGCGCACACACACACACACACACACGCACACACACACACCGAGGCACACACACACACACACACACACATCACCCTCCTCTTCTCCTAACCCCTCCCCACCCTCTCTCTTCTCAGCACGGCGCGGCGACAGCTCCAAGCTCCGTTGCAAATGAGTCTCTCTCGCATTACAATCGCGCGGGACAGATTCCATTAGCGCTATCTGAAAACGGAGAGGCGAGGAGCGGGGAGCGGGCGGCCGGCCGGGCGCGCGCCCTTATCAGATGACGTCTTTAAGTAGCGCCGTCTTTAATCTGCCGAGTGATACGCGCTCGCGCTCCCCCAACCTCTCCACCCCGCTGCTATTACACCACTTGACGTCTCGCGGAGAGAAGAGAAGAGGAAAGGAGCGGAAAGGAGAAGAGATGCGCCTCCGAAGGTGATGCGGTGAAGTGGAGCGATGGTGGGGGGAGGACTAATAATAACTCTATCTCTCCTTTTTTACTTTTAAATTAAGTGTCCCGGCCGAGACCCTCGTGTGTTCTTTCTCAAGCTATACCGGGGACGGAGCGTCTTCGCCTTTGCCAGAGGATTTCACGCGCGCGCCCTCACACGCACACACACATAGACACAACTCTGTTCATTACATCCAAACTCTTCAGCTTCTTCAATCTTCTGTCCCTAGCACACCCCAGTTTCTTAAGCCATATTTGAAAAGTGTTCGCCTGTACAGATACAACTCGTGAGGAAAACCAGTATGGTCGAGACAGGTGTCTAAGTTGAAAAGGTGCAAAAAGCAACACCGGTAAAAGGATTAATCTACTGGCGCTGGCTGTTTTATCTCTTGAAATACTAAGGGATTAGCTGTAATAAATTAGAATTGTAGACTACCTTATATTTCATATATGTTCATAATAGAAATGTGCTTTCCTGTGAGTCATCAGAAACCAGAAATCCTCTGGGACGACTCCGTAAAAAACACGTAAAACACACGCATAGAAACAAAACGTTTCTTCTAGTTTGTTCCATAACAACTCTGACATAGTAAGCAAATTCATTAAAATGCCTTTTTGCAGTAGTGCCGTTTAAAAAAATAGAATATAACTAGCCCGCAAAGTTATGCTCACGTAAAAATTAAAAATTTATATTAGAAAATATTTTAACATAGTTAAAGGCAAAAGCAAAAATATAGGGAATATTTTCAACATTTTACAGACACAGCGCCAGAAATTATTGCATCCGTTAATATTTAAACGAATCCTGGAGAAAATGACCAAACCCTTGTTCCTTGTGGCGTGGAGGAATGAGGTCAGGTGCTCGTCGGATGCAGGGCCTACGTGTAGGGGAGGACTAATGCCATAGGGTCTGATAACCTCTCACCCTGCCACTCTCCCCGGTTAAACACCTTTTATATGGAGTATATCAAAGATGACACATCATTAGTAGCTGTTAATTGAGGCTTGATTAGGGGGCAGTCGCTTCTAGGCTGTCATCCCACGGCTTTCATACTGTGATCACCCCACAGATTCATTTCAGACGTTTAGTGCCGCTCTAATGTGGAAAAACGTTGCCCGAGGCCGCTTTAAATTCAAGGTTTAATCAATTCCCGGTCTTCCCACTCTCTCTAGTTGTATTGAGCCATCAGTCACTCGCAACGGCAAACTGCCCTCAACCCAGAGAAACCAAACCATGCACTCCAATCCCTTTATTCTAATGTAATAATCAGAGGGAGAGTCAATGGAATGCCGGGACCGGAGGCAAGCATACTGAGCGATCCACAGAGTCGTGTGTGCGACCCGCTCCCTCGGCACTCTCTGCACCAACCAATCCGCGCACACGCACACACATACACAGAGACATACACACACAACAAACAAACAAGTACACACACGTAACCAGACAGAGTAAATAGGCTGTTGCCTGCATATCCACTCAAGTTATAGGCTATGTTGCTAATAATAGATGTCTGTTTATTTTTAAAGACAGAAAATAATATATGTAAATGTTCCACGCAACCTGCTTTAAACAAATACGCGTCTTGATTAACATAAAGTCTGTGTATAGGATTACGTTCAAATTTTAATCAGGGCAAGAAGAAAAAAAAACAGACGGTTTATTGCCGGGGTTAATTTGGCAATCAAGTTTACTATTGCAGTTGCTTTATTTCAAAAATAGTCGACATCCGGACACGGGGCAGTGAAAAAACAAACAAAAAAGACATCAGTAGCAAAAAATAAACAATGTAAACTAGCTCACATTCGATTGCTTGAAGTTCTGATGAAACGAAATTTGGGGGTAAAACACGGGTAAAGCAGCAATAAAAAGCACAGACGAGTAATCAGATTTATTTTCAAGGTTCAGAGAGAGGGACCTCTGAACACTGGAATACCTGGCCTGCCAACATGGAAGCCCATAGGCTGATTGGCATGCGTCAGCGCGCATGGAGCTGTTTGTGGTCCTGAAACAGAGCTAGGTAAGTCCGCATGCCACTTGGACACGATCCCCAATGTTCTACAGAATTTGGCGACTCACTTAAGCATATTGGCATTATATTGCGCAGTCAAATGTAAACCACAGCCTCTAATCAGGTACTAATTGTGTCTTTTCCTAATCTACAGGACATGAATTAGCCAATATGAGTTACACACACTAGGAGATTTTTAGTGATGTACTCTAAATTCTCAACAGCTACTTCCCCAAGTAAGAAATTATGTACAAATTTGCTTTGAAAATCGTTTGCCCAAATCACGCCGGTGTCATCTTTGGTTAGGTGTGGGTGCTTATTGTTGGCTACTATTATGGAACTGTTGAAAGGAGTCTTCCCTACGGTTCCATTAAGAGATTATTTATCGTAATTTTGCATTGTCATTCTGTGCATAATAATAAGAGAGGGTGGCTTTCTCAAATTCACAAACAATATATATTTACAGTTTATAAATCTTACAAACCACTGATGAGGGTATCTTTGCTCTGATTAAAATAATCACTGTGTAAAATATAAATTCGAAGCCTTTTTAACCTATTAAACGTTTTTGTTACTTAAAAAACAGCCGTTTTCAGCCACGTATTTATGTTAATTGAGTTAAAATTCTGGATGTCGTTGCCAAAACTAATCGATATGAAATAGCCAAGTTGAGATAGCCTATGAATAAATAGGCTAAAACAGTCAGTGTGTTCCCTCTCGATCGATACAGCATATGATACAAACACGCGTGAGACAATAAAGCACTGTGCTTGGCTACCCCTGATCAATAAGATACATGAACATCATAACCGCCATGCCGTTCATCAATTAAAGCAATGAGTAGGCCAATAAACTGCAATTATCCAACGTGTCAACAATTTTCAGTTAAACATCTATGTAGTGGGGAGTGCCCTCATTGTGGTCCGGCATCATACAGGCTTAAATGTAGGCCTACATCGATTGAGCTATTCAGTTACACACCGTAACCTGTTCTTGATGACGCTACAGACTGTAACAACACACACACAAAAAAACAGTTTGGCTTATTTTGCATCTCTGAACAGCCACAATGTGATGCAGAAATTCCCACCCAAAACTACTGACCTAGCAGTGACACAAAGGCTGTTAAAAATAGCTTTAGCATCGAAGCTAATGAGATTTATAAACAGGGTGGCCAAATTCCTGCAGGATGCAGCTTTGCGGCTGCCGTGTGTGTGCGCGCTGAGAGGAGAAGAGCGGAGGCAGCAGAAAGTAGAAGGGAAGGAAACTTCATTAATCTCCTTTTTGTCCCACACTCATTTTAACCTAATGCCCACTTGTGAATGGATTAAACAATGAGGCCGCTGCCTACCATAAACGGATGTTCTCCCCCAGTAATGAGCCGTGCGGAGCAAGGGCTGATCATGAACCGAGTGATTATTTCCGCAGGGACCTGCTCCCCTCCTTCACTCAACATGGCCCCCAGGTAGGCACCCACAGGATAGAGGCTACGAGTCTTCATCAAAGACGGGGAATAACCCCTGGAACATTTCCTAAACATAACAATCCGTTCGGCCATACATATAGGCTGCGGGTTAACGCGCAGCCCGTTTTTGTCAAGGCTGTACATATAATGGTAATGTCACAGCTTACCTGAATCTAGGCCCATACAAATAATTAGGTCAAGTTGTTGTTATTATCATCACTACTACTATTATTATTATTATTGTTGTTGTTGTTGGCCTATTATTACATAGTGATTTTCTATAGCCCTATTTTCTCTGATTGACTTTTAGCAATTATCGGACCGAATAGTCTATTGAAATTTTTGATGCTGTGGATCTCACAGCATTTTACAGTAGTTTCAGTAGTCTTAAAAAATACCATTTAGACACAATAGTGTGGATACATAACAAATAAGAAAACATGTTGAGGCTCATATTTCACCAGAAACGTTTCTTCCTTAATGGGTTTTGATACTGCAACATCACGTTAAAGCGCCCAAAGTGAGGAAAGCGAGAAATGAAATATAAGGCTGAAATGAAAATCACAAACGTTACGGTCCAATTGACCATCATCCGTGATTTTTTTCTTGTTTTCTGGAGTCACTGCCATGTTTGGAGTGGAGACAGCCATGAAAGCCCCTGGGTGAAGCGCCTGCAGCGCAGTGACAGTGCAAGGCAGTGGCGATTAAAGGGTGAACAGTGCCCTCTTTCGACTACTCTGGGTTAAAAAAATGTTAACTTGGTCTGAAAATAACTCCACATGTTGATTCCAAAGCCATCACTATTTTTGTAATAATTAAATCGCATAATGATGCGTAATAGGGCATAGTTACAAATGCCATTTATTTCGGCTGCTGTTCTTTCCAACTGTGTCTGTTAGGTTGATGGACAAAATAGTGTAAAATCAAAGCGTGAGGGAAATTTACCTGGTCAATACATAAACAAGATCTGTTGTCTAATTGTCCGCTTTTATCAGTAACAAAAGATAAAGTCAGCCCGTATTCAAACCCCACCCAACACAGAGGTCGGACTAGGTCAGTTTTTTTTAAAACGTTGACTTTATTGATGTATGGTTGTGAGATTGTCTGTGCACCCTGGAGTTCATTTCTTCACCGGGTCATTGTGGATCTACCGTGTCATTTCTCATGCGCTCAGACAGTGGAATGTAGGGGTGTTGAGGTACAGGGTTCACAAGAAACGTAATAGGTGTGATAAATGTACAAAGATTGATATATTTAAGAAAATACCATCATAGACTTAATGTTTGAAAAGTTTGAAAACCAACTCTCCAGATTTTTTTCGGGTGATGCAGGGCAGAACTTGGTGTCAGAGATCCTTAGAGGCTGCACGCCTGTAACTGCACTGGAGGGCGCTCGAGTCGTTTTCCGTTTGGTGACAGAAATGCAACTCAGTGACAAAATAGCAATAATGTTCACGCAGTTGTTTGGCACTCCTTTATGCATAGTTTTTTTTTAACTAAGTGCTATTTTAAGAAATGTAGCATTCAATTTCTACAAGAAATAGCTACAAACACACGGTGTATTAGAAAAAATCAAATCTGCAGCCACTGTGGCTACATTCTGTAAATGTTTTTTGCTACAATTGTGGACTGCTTGTGAAATATTAGAGCTCCCCCTTGTGCATTCTACTGGAAGTGCATATGACTTGACACTAGTAGAATCCCATGCATTTTATAGAACATTTAATGTTCAAACAGAAGACACAACTCTGGATGGCGTGTAGTGATTTACTTATGAATGTTTTGGAGCTGGCATTGTCATGGTGAGACAGGTGCAAAGTAAATCCCCTGTCTCCAATATTTGGCCTATTTCCTAAGGGCACAGACCTCCACACAACAACAGGAACAACCCGTAAAACATCCTAAACTCTACGCAGCTTTGGAGCACAGACCTGTGTTAGACTGCAAGCAATTTACCCTGTAATCAGAGCCACAGTAGCTGGGCAAGACTGGTACACACAAACACATCCACACATTACTCACATCGCACACCACTAGCTCAGCTTACAATGTTAAGTCAGTTGAACACACACACACCATCCAAGACCCTGGCAAGATGGTAAAATGCTGACCAGCTATGAACCTGAGGCTACTCAACATGTCAAAGCGATGGTGGTGTGGTTTAAAGATGAAGCCCTTGGATGGATAAGGGAGCACCATTTTTTGGGTGTTAGCTTGGAAGACTGTCAAACTACCAAGGCTATGTCTACAAAGAGATGAAACCATTCAGACTCTGAACCCAGAAGTTTCTATTCAACCCATGTTTTAGACATAAAGAAGTTGAGTTGTGAAATCCTTGGTGTTATTCCACAGTAGCCGAGAAACAACCAAGCCTACATCACACTATTCAAGATTTAAGGAAAATGCAAAATGAACTTGTGGCAGTCACAAAAATGCTGCATACAGGGATCTATACTGGCCCCTCATCCTTCCCAAGGTTTAGTAGTGACAAGTGGCCCACCTGGAAGAAAAATCCCAGCTTTCTAAAAAGGGAGGTAGAGCTTGAACGAAATCGTCTGGATGTCTGAACAGTATAGGGCGACTCTCAATGGTTCCTTTAGTGTAGCAAAGCCAGATATACTGTGCATCAGTGTTGTAGGACAGTGATAACGGCCACTGCCCAGACTGCAGGATGACCTGGGCTCAATTCCAAGCTAACTCTGAGATAGCCTATGATAGGTATGATAGGTTGACCATAACTGCCACGGGCAACTGCTATCTGTTTTCTAAGATGAACATATAGGCCTACTGTTTCATCTGCTGTTTTGAACAGTGTAGCTGTGCGGCTCATGGAACAAACTCAATGTCTGATTTCGCACTTTAAGTAATGCAGCAATCACCTATATCACAACAGTCGCAGCTTGCAGAATACAGACCCACTCTAGAGTCTGTGTCATCACTGGGCCAAGATCATTGGCTTTTCAGCTTAAGCACTAAACACTGCACGAGCACCACCATCACTACCACGCCATTCAACATCACAGCCAATGGTGAAACTGTTGAATCTGGGAAGGGCACTTGAGTTTTAGATACCACCACAGAGATCCCCTCACTTTCACCTCCAGACACAAGCTGACCCTGGTCCAGTCCCATCTACATCAATCTGGGCACTGTGTTCTGTCCAAATGACCATTAACTGCTCCTACTCCCTGAGTCAATCAGCCTCCATGTTCAACCAACAGAGATGGAACAGAACCGAATTCGGGCGCACCCTCTCTAGGAGGGGAGGGGAAGTGTTGACAGGATCATTAGAGCTTGGCTAAACACCATAATGGCCTAGTTTTTATCATCTTCATCATCAATCATCTGCATCATCATCTTCACACACACACAACCTGTGAGGTATTTCAGGTAGGTAGTTTAGTGGTTAGGGATAATTTAAAGGAGGGACATGAAAACCTTGGGGGCAGAAACAAGCACAGATAAAGTCTGAAAACACATGATCAAAAAGGTCCTGTCTCCTTTCAGACATTCCCCCCAAATGACATACATCTTGTAGCACATGAACATGCAGTGCTTGTTTACGTTTTGGTAGACTGATAAATGTTCAGTTTGATAGACTAATCCCTGTCCATCGGTTAGTTTCAATGCGTTCAAAATGATTTCATTTTTACAATCCTGCCTGTTCGACAGGTGACTAATGGTGTTTATTTTGATGTCAGAACATCTGATTAATTGAATCATGTGCTGAAGTAATTCAGCAAAAATGGCTTTAGAAAACATATCATATCCCTTCTTTAACTCACATTCTGTGGTAAACTTTCTAAAACAATAGCCTTTTGTTTTTGTTTAGATGGAAGTATGAAGTCATATTCAATACAATAGAGCTCCTCTAGTGGGAAGTTCACTACTTCCTTGTGGTTAAAGGTGCAGTCAGTAATACTGGATGAAATCACAATTGTTTGTTTTTACATTTACATTTCTTAGCAGATATTTTTGTTCAACACAACTCTCCTCGTTGTAACTGAACTGACGATTGAACAAAACATACCAGAGACATAGCTCACGTCTACCTTCAGGGGATATTAACTGGATGTTACAAGATAAAGTGTTAGGTGTTTACAAACTGCTTTGTATCACTGACTGTACTTTTAACTTTAAACACAAGTGTGTCACTAAACTACCTTTCTGAAATAGCCCCCAGGCCCAGATGCCAGAGTCTTTACTCAAGTGTAGGATTTGCTGGCACTGTTTGCTGCACACATGCATCCCAGCCACTGGCAAACTAGTAAACCACGCATCTCTTTTTTTTTGTTGGTTCTTGGCAGCATTTGGTAAATGTAAACATCAAGGTGAGTATTAAAATCAAGTCAACCCTAGACTAAATACCCCTCCTCTCTGTCTGTTGTTACTGCAGTAAGACAGCCAGCGTTGGCAGTAGAGTGCTTGTGGTTAATCAAAGAGTGACATCTAGAGCTTGATTCCAGTCTAAACGGTCTCGATGGTGCATTTGGAAATAACTAGCTGATGTCAGTCCACATCCTTGTAATACCAGATGGATTGAGACCCCTAAAACCAATCCTATGTGACCAGATGTGCAGAGTGTGTGTGTGTGTGTGTGGGCGCGCATGTGGTGTGTGTGTATTTTTATATATAAGGGGGAGTGTTTTTTAGTAGGCATATGTCATGTGAGGCTTCTTACAATACTTGAGGTGTAAGTGCTGTGGCGCTCTGATAGAGATATAGAGGCAATATCATATCTAGCACCTGGGGGAAAAAAATCATATTGTGGGGAAGTTTTGAATAATACATTCATTGTGATGAGATTGGAGGGTGAGAGTCATAGTGTCTAGTCAGTTAATGTTTGTGTGTTTTTCCTCATTTAAGTGTCCCAGTAATGGCATCTGGCTCAGGACCTGCTGTGGTCCTGATCGGATCAGAACCAGAACAGGTCAGATCTGAGTCAAGCTGCCATACTGGGGTGGGACACAGTGTGGCATTCATTCTGTTTGAGCTGAGAGGTCTTCAGTAGTCACATCATATCATATAATCATATATCCACACGTACATACAATATATATTCATATATACTGCTATATGTCAAACACTGGAATAGAAAAAAGCACCGCCCAGGGAGGTCGGCGGGAAGAGACACACTGTCTCCATATAGAAAAATATGAGCATCTCCATACTGTTTCTACACACTGCTGCTGCTACAACCACACATTCCATTTAAATGCTAACACAAACAAGTTAAAAAATAAAAATCAGGAAACCTCTAGAAATAGGGGGCCAGGTCGGAGCTGAGCCGGGCACATAGGGCCACATGGGGTCTGGCCTAAATGTTGCCCAGTGGTGTCACACGAGGGCAGCTACCAACTGGCAAAGGGCTACATTGACACCCTGGCCCTGGAGACGACCCTAGGATGGGGCTCCCAGTGGCGGAGGCAATATTGTGGTGTTTTTACAGTAAAGTGGACTGCAGCGTTGTTGCATCTCTCTGTAGTAGAAGTTAAAGTAGCTTAGATGGACTGAGTATTGCTTAGAGTAGAATAGATTAGAGTAGAGTACTGTCTGTGAGTGCGAGTGTGTTCCGGTCTGGTAGTCACTGTCTGGTGGCGGTCAGCGCAGAGGCCCAAATGGGGCTCGGCTCACTGGTGGAACCTTCAGCACTGAAGGTTGTCATGGGCAAGAGCAGAGGTGTCCACACACAGTCACTCACACACACACACTCACACACACACACACACACACACCTCAGGCTCAGAGTTAAAGGTGTTTCAAAAGAGTAAACATGAGCAGTTATCCTTTTTGACCTTCAGAAAAGCTACAAAGAAGCATGATTGTACTACCAACTCAGTAACTAATCTAAATGTCCATAATGCGTTCTTCATTTAAAAAAGCTACATACAGGGTTCCTGTTGTATTAAATGTCCTGTAATGTCTGTTGCAGCACTAGTGTGTCACTAATTCATTATCTCTCGAGGAACCAGAGAATGTAGTCTGAAGCAAGCTGGTTAGCAAGCTAAAGTTAGGGGGCACATGGTATAAGTTTTCTTTAAGGTTTTTACCATTATATCAACTTCCATTTTGTTGCTAAGATTGTTTTACAATAATAATCCTACTTATCGCCCCTTTAAACATAGTGGTAATGCAATCAAGCTTTTGGTAAGCTAAACTGGTGCATCTTTCACACTGAGAGGCTATATCCCACAAGCACAGTAACTGAATAATCAGGAGGTAATGCTAAAGAGTGTGTGTGTAAACACATGGAGAGAACCTGACAGTGAGTGACAGCATGTGTGTGTTTGTGTGTGTGTGTGTGTGTGTTTGTGTGTATACACCTCTGGCTACCTCAGGGACATCACTAGGGGACCAGGAGAGGGGAAGCAACGGCTGAGCCAGATCCTCTCTGCAGGTGGTTACTGTCGGGTTGAGGAGGAGTGGGGTTGGGGTGGGTGTCGAGGTGAATTAAAGGGTGGGGGGTGAGGGGCGGGGGGGTGGCGGGTCAGTCAACTGGGCCCTGGAAGATGAGGCGGGTGAATCCAGGACTGGACGAAAGCGGCGTGGAGCAGAAGGGGCAGGTGGGCCGGAAGGCGTGTGTGCCATGTGGCAGTGGCGTGTCGGCCCAGTAGCGCGCCGTGCGCTCCGAGCACACATGCCCACAGGGTGTGAACGTGTGTGTGGGGGCACCTGCATCCACGTACAGCGCCGGCTCGCAGCCCAGCCACAGGGGCACGTACGGGCCGACTGACCGGCACAGTGGGCATTCGCGGTTCCCCCCAGCACTGCTACCATCCTCCCCTCTGCCCTCCTCACGGTGGCGCTCGGGCCGCTGGCCCCAGTCGTGGCGCCCGTGCACGTGCCCACAGGCTAGGTATGCCCAGGGCTGGCGCTCCTCCAGGCTGTGACTGCGGGGCAGGCTTGGGAAAGCCAGCGTGTTGAGGCCCACGGGGCACTGTGGGCGCCCGGCGTTCAGCTCAAGACGCAGTGCATCCAGGTGGCGCAGGGTGGGCGCCCGCAGCAGGCCCTCGGCCGTGCGCCACAGCAGGGTGGCACCGCACAGGTCCACCAGGGAGCCATCCTGCAGGGCGCTGCTCTCCCCCTGAGCCTGCGGACCAGAACACACAACACAGAGTTCAGAGAACCAACAACTACTCTGGGACATTTCACCTGAAACAGTGCTGGCATACTGATCCACAGGCCCAGAGGGAGGTCAAAGACACATCATTCAAGGGCTTAAGCATATCTGCATCAAAAACACTTAAGCCTGCTCTCGAACAGTGCGCTTGCCAAGGGCTTGCTTAATCCCTGCAGCATACAATACTAGTAGATTTCAACCCAAGCAGATTTCACTTTTGTCACTGTGGCTGTGTGGACAACACGAGCCAGAACTGTTTTCAAACAGAGCCACTTTATCTGCATAGGAAGAGCATTTCCCCCAAATCCCCTTCTTTTGGGAAATATACAGTTCAATGCACAGAATGTAACTACGAAAATGTTACCAAAATAAATGGTGCAACGAATGAAAAAAAGGCTCTTATACAACTGGAATTGTTTTGAGACAGGAAATGGGGTTGAAATATACCAGGATTCACTTAGGATTTGCTTTTGTGTTGATACACTTTGTCTTTAAATGAATGGGCTGCAATTCAAATTCTAATTGTCCTCAGCTCATTAATATGTAAATGTGGTCTGCTTTGCTGATGATGGCAGTTGTGTTCAAGTAGGGTGAACTACTGCTGTATTCCACAGCAGTACAGAGAGAGAAGGAATGCAATTGTACGGATCACATTCTGCATTTATTTCTGCAATCCTTTGTGTGTGTTGGAAACGTGATCACAAACATCCTCCTTCATGAAATGAACTTAACCACTGAGCCTTTTCACCGATCACCAACATCAGCACAATTTAACACTCCAGCAGACCAGCAGAGTCAGCTAAACTCAGCAGAAACATGGCGGAACACAGTGGCACTGGGGAAGAGCTTCGGCTACTGTCCCTTTGTATTTCTACTTCCCCTCTCACTCTCTATAGAACATTTCAGCTGGGTGGGGCAACTTCGCAAACGTGCTCCTTGGTGGCAAGAACAGCGTATTCCCCAATGGGACTGAATGGCATCACTATTAAACTAACCGTTCATGTCGATTTAACCAAGATAAAAAATGTATGCTTTGGAGGTCATTACTGTTTGTTAGATAATAACTAGGCTACAATTATCTGCTTTACTTAGTCAATAGCTAGGCTACAATCATCCGAGTTAGCATACACATAGGGCTAGCGGTAAGATACTTACGAGTGGAACAATGCTAACATTCTAAACTCCCCTATAAGTTTAATAATAATTTAAAAAAAAACATTCTGCAGGAGGAGCATTTTATCAACCGACATGGCCCAGTGCAACCCACACAAAATATTACTACTATTACTCCACTACTAGGCAGTAGCGGTGGTAGCGTAGCGAAACCTGGCTAGCGTGCTAGCAGTCTGAAAAGTCACCTGAAAAGGCCACCGTTGTGCCCTTGAGCAAGGCACTTAACCCTAAGGTGCTCTAGTGGAGACTTGGCCCTGAACAATTGATATTTCACAAAATGTAAGTCGCTTTGGAGTGTCTGCTAAATGCATAAATAAATGTAAATGTACTAGGAATATTTCTATTACTCCACTACTCGGAATATTACACAAGTAGTAATACTTCATTATAAGTAATAATAATTACGACAATTAAGATCACAAAGACTTGAAAGTTGTAAATGTAAGTGTGCCCACGTACCAGCTGTCCCCGTACCGGTCCTGAGCGAGTCTCCCGCAATGTGTACACGTCCCCACACACTGAGATCTCCCGCCAGGCCCCCTGCTTGGAGTCGTCTGGGAAACCCTCGGGATGCATCACCAGCACACCGTTGGTGGTCAGTCCATCCATGTGGCCATCAGGATTTTTCCACTTAGTGGCTTTCTCCTGTGAGAGGCCAAACGAGAAGAAAGAGGACATGTTTAAACTCATCTGCATCAGATTCACCTGTGGCTGCCACATAAGTGTGTTGTGTCATAACTGTGTAATTCCATGTAATTCAGCCCTGCACATGTGCACAGTATTAAATAAAGTATTTTATATAAAGTAGGTCAAAATGGACATGGACATGATACGAACAGAAAACTGTCACACTTACTAAAGTGTGACTCATGTATCTCTTTATAAAGTGCATACACACAGTCTCGCTCTCTCTCTCTTTCTATTATATATATATATATATATATATATATATATATATATATATATTATGCTCACACACACACAGAGAGAGAGAGAGAGAGAGAGAGAGCGCTCAGTTCTTCTGACATATAACACACTCTGTTAACATTTTCCACTCAAACCCCCCACACAGGGAGCAGTGTACTGCTGTGGATGTTAATGACTTAGAAAAAGGTACCCCGAGGAAGATGTTTTTGGAGGAGTCGAAGCCAGCGGCATAGATGCGGGCGGTGTAGGGGGGGTGGCGCTGACACACCACGCGACAGGCAAAGCGGGAGATGGTGCTGGGCGATACGGACGAGTCCTCCGTCTCTTTGGAGCTCCCCGTGGTGTCAGTCACCACAAAGTCAATGGGGCTCTCAGTGGAGCGGCCAATCTGAGGGGAGAGAGACGTGTGTGTGTGTGTGTGTGGGCGTGTGGAGGGGGTGCACACACATCAACAGACAGATAGAGAAACAGATCATTAGGTTCTCCAATGGTAGTACATTGTTACCGAATGGCAAAATAGTCAATACAAAAGGGAAAAAAGATCCACAATTTTCCACGATATATCATCCCACGCTTACCAAAAGGAGAAGAGAAAATATATTTTGAGAAAATGTTTATTGTGAATACAAATTCTACTTCTTTTGAGGTCATAAAATCTGTCTATAGGTGCAGACTTTAGTGCTAAGAGCCTGGAGTCAGGAACTGCCCCCCCCCCAACCCACATCCACACAAGTTCCTGCCGTATAAAACAGACAGATATGTGTGTGTGGGTGTGTGTGTGTGTATGTGTGGGTGTGTGTTGGGCAGTGACAGTGGCAGGTTCAGATGGGTTTCGACTAAGCGCGAGACTCACCTGGAACATGTCTGTGTCCGGGTCATGACAGTACTCCACTACCACCGTCTGGTTACGGGACAGCGTGAAGGAGATGCTGTGATGGCCTTTGCTGTTGACCGCCTGAGGTGCATAGGAAAATCAACATGCAGACATACACACACTGTTCAGTAAGATCAAGTTTTCAGATGGATCCAAGCTCAGCTAGAGCTCCTCTGCAACAGCCGGCTTTAAAAGAAACACAACCAGTTATTTATCCAATCTAATGGTACACTGCCTTCGTTACAGCAGTGCAGTGAATGGTGAATGGTAGCAGTGAAGGGTGTCTCAGTCATAGTTACTGCATGCCTACGATGCTCAGTATTGCATTACGTATTATGTAATTTTGGAGCAATGTGTACAAACAAGCAACAATTTTAATTTCTTTTCAAAGTGCTGAGCTTCCCTTCCATGCAGGGCAGTTTAACAGATTTTCACTCAATCATCCCTATTGAAAAGGTCACCAAAAGTGTTCCTAGTAGATAGAAATGTATGTGAAAGGGATAAAGTTATTGTGTTTTAAGAGGCAGGCCTAAGCAAGGCCTACTTCCCTGCTCCAAAAAAGTCATCTGTGCATTGCTGGTTTCCTGCATGCCTATAAATACTAAAAGAAAATGGAGTCAAAAAACTGTCTGGTTGTGGAACAGCATGATAGTGGTGACCATTGCTTGTTAATAGCCTGACAGAAACAGGCTGGAAGAAAAAGGCTTCACAAAAAATAAATAAATACAAAAACTGCAAGAAAATTCTTCAAATATCTCATATCCCCAGAAGGTTTTAAAACATGCGCAAGTCAAGCGCAGTGTGAAACATGCTCAGGAAATGCTGTGGTGTTTCTTACAGTTGATAGTTCGAGGGAACACTGAACTTGGAAAAAATGAAGAACAGATCCTTTCTATGCATTCTTTCTATGATTCTATGCAATTTTCTAATTCACTGTAACAGCTTTGGCTGGACAAGCCTGAGGCATTTGCTCTTGACTGCCAAGCATTAGGAAACACTCCTCAAAAGAGTTCATGAACTTTCCAGAAAAGCTCATGTGTCTATACTTCCCACATAATGAACCCCCTGTTCACAAAAAGTTATTTGAGGCTTGAGTTAAAGGCTTTGGACAGAAGCCTTCTAGGTGAATGGGTGCAGCTTGGGTAAAAAGCTTTTAGCATTCTTCCATTAAGGAAATTAAAAGAACTTCTAAAGGCTGAAAATGGCATTCATATCCTAAGAGTGAGACATTTAACTGCATAACTTTTACAAAATGAACTGCAGTCATGGGACAGATTTGACAGTTGAAATTGTGCAGCTATTTTTTTATAAGAAAAAAGATGTGCAAGAGAAAGTAGTTGACAGGCCAGGCCTACCATTGCTAACCATCACGCCTTAACACTGTGGGGGAATTGGAAAATGCATCCATTAATGGCCATGATGGAAGAACAATGTGTGTGTTTGGCCAAGGGTGGAAAGAGTATTTAATGTAACACTTTAAACGTGTTTAGTAAAAGGTTACACATATTTAGTAAAGAGCTGAGTGTGTATAGAAAGTGTGTGTGTGCGTAAAATGTGTATAAATGTATAAATGTGTATTTATATGTGTATAAAATGGTGTGAGAATGCATAGTATAAGGTTGTGAACAGATTTACTGCATGTTAGTAAATGTGTTTAGTAAAGGGATGTGTTCGTTATGTTAAAGGCTATGCAGCTTTAGTTAGGGCTTGAGAGTACATTTTCTTAAGAGTGTGTTAAGTATTAAGCATGTGTTTAATATATGGTTGTGAATGTATTTATTATAGGACTGAGAGTGTGTTAAGTACTGGGCTTTACCAATACAATTGGTAAAGTGTGAGAATGTGCAGTTAATGGCTGTGAGTGCACAGTAAAGTGTCAGAGCTTTTTCAGACCACTGCGGAACAAAGTGACAGCACTGGACCGTGACTGTGAGCACTCCAATAACACTGCAGAGACCTGCTCAAGAGGTTCATTATGGAGAGAAGAAATCAATTCAAATCACTCCACCCCTTCTTATAATACAAAAAAACACACACATTCAGTGCAGCAGACATTCAGTGTGGGTGATAATGTTCGAATTATAATGTGTACACTTTGCTACCCTATAAGATGGTCATAATGTACCACAGTGCTGGGTTTGACCACACACACAAAATGGATGTGCGCAGTGCTGGTTTGACCACATACACACACACACACACACAAATGGGTGTGCACAGTGCTGGTTTGACTACAGACATACACATACACTGCTTGCTATTCTGTGGTTGTTAAGTATATGCACAGTACTGAGTTTTACCACACACTCACTCACGCACACCTTGCTGTCCTGTGGGTTGGTGAGAATGTGTACAGTGCTGGGTTTGACTCCATTGGCCTTGGCCCTCCTGTAAAGAGCAAAGCGGCTCTTCTTGCGACCTCGATCACCTCCAGGTAGCGAGCCATTATACCTGCAGAATGGCAGAGGTCAAAGGTCAACACAACACCACACACAGAAAATGAAACAACTCTCTGAGTTAGCATCATTGTAAGCACCTGTTAACTTACTACTTACTAATCATGACAAGGTCCCTGGATGACTTCTTTCTATCGACAGCTATAGCTATGCAGCGCCCATTAACTCATTTAGCAGTTATGGATGATACTGAATTATATGAATATGAATTATATGAATTATACTGAACACAGCCACCATTGAGATCCTCATTATCTAATTTACTTCTTAAAGTGAGAGCACACTAATTTGACAGCCAGACATCTGATAGTGTCAGGGCCCATCAACAAGTGTCTGTGGTCCAAATTTGAGCATTATGCTCAGAGGCTTGATCAGAGCCTGTCTATTCCCCATATATTCCCCCAGGCTCTGTGTGGACATGAGTGGCCTGGGTGAAAAGCTAACCGTGCGAAAAACAATGCTGATTTGACTTTTTCAACTTTTCATATGGTTTTGCTTAACAAAAGCTAGAGTGCTGTAGGAAAGATTGAGGACCTGCAGTCTTACCCAATACGGCTTGTTGTCAAACAACATAATTGTGTGGGAGGGGAGAAAAGAATGAATGTTTTTTTTTTTATTATTAATCGGAGCAGTTGGAGGTTTCAAAGTTAACCAGCCTCTTCCAAAATAACAGGCTAATTCATTTTACTATTCACTTAAACCATTCATAATACACAAGAGAAAATAAAAATGCTTGATTTGTTTCTAGCACCTTGTCTTAAGCAGCGTCACATCATAACATCTTACAAATTTTATGCAGTGGTTCCATGGTGATTATGAACCTACACACTGCATTATAACTGTTTATACATATAGCTGTTGCTTAACAACATGGACGACTCTGTCAACATCAAAATTACATTTTGGTTCTTCCCTTCTTTCACTGGTGGAGTTGATGACACAAATACACCAGAGAGGGACATTTGTCTGGTGCTCAAGTCTGCAGAAATGTCAAGCCCTGCCCTCAGTCTCAGAACTAAACAGACTTCTTGTCCGCAGAGCTGTTCAACCCGTCCCTCCCTCTATCACTGTACTGGTGTCAGTCAGAATCCTTCAGATCTAGCCTTGAGTGAACCACACTTCCACGAACCATGATGACTAGCCTACTATTCTGTATAACAAGTCCATGACCAAAACATGACCTATCTATTTCCATGGATCAACACCACTGATGCCCTCCAGTACCTTTCTCTGAATCTCTTGCTGGAACTAAATGGAATTTCATTTTGCAAGTGTTGGTTTCTTTCTTCCTCTCCCCGTCTCTGTCTGAGGAAATGCATCTCATTCTGACCCTTCCTGAAAGGAAGTGTGAATCCCAGTCGGCCTTGGCACTGTTCTGGCCCACGTTTGGGCCCGAATCGCTGGACACTGCAGTTGTGGCGAGATGGCCAGAAATAGCCCACGAGAGGCACGAGAGGATGTCTCTGTCTCTGCTCATGACTAAACTCAACGGATATGAGCGAGTCGCTGACCCTATTTGGTGAGCTGGTGAATAATTCAGCCGAGGTGTTTTTAATGTTTGAGTGAGGTAGACTGGATGACGTCTACAGGAGTCAGTGCAGGCAAACACACAGACAGACAGACACTTGAATCCAAGAGCATAAAGGAGAGAAGAGGAGAGAGAGGAGAAGAGCATAGAGGTGAAGTGAGGAGGAGTAAAACCAAAGGGGTATGTTGCAGACAGAATTTTGAGGAGCCATGACTCTGGTGAGGGAGGGGGGTGGGGGTGGGGGAAAGGTAAATGGGGTACGCTGCACACTGAATTTGGGGAAGAGGGGACAAAAACAAGTGAGTACGTCACTATCCCAGCAATCGCACAGGCATTTCTGAACTCAGCTCTCTCACATGATGCCAGTGTGCCATGTGTTTGTGAGGGCACAGAGGAGCACCAGAGAGGCAGCCAGGAAAACTGGCACCGAAATGAAAGAACTCAACTCAGAGGACCAGGCACACACGCGCACACACACACACACACACACACACACACACTCCTATCTTCTCTCTCCTTGCCTAATCGCCACACCAGAACTGAGACTGAGACCTTTTGTTTTGGCTTGGCCAACAGCGCCAGCCCAACAGACAGCAGCTGCCTCGGGAGGGCACGCGGCCCGGATCCGGTTCTTATGCGTGCCAAAGTCGGTGTGTGTGTGTGTGTGTGTGTGTGTGTGTGTGCACGTGCATGAGTGTGTGTATGCTAGTCTGTGTGCATGTCAGTTGGTTGAACTCACTGCACCAGTTCTGCCAGCTGCTGTCTGATCTGGCTCAGCTGCGGAAGGCAAACAGAAAAACATCGACCATCAGGGAGCACAGTGGTCAATGTGCCATTTCAGCAAGCGTGCCTCCTCAAAGGGACCCACACACACATACACACAAACACATTTACAGCCACAAAAGCAGCTCACTGGCACACACTCACACAACCACATGCACACTCAGACATCCACAAACACAAAGACGTAGCCTACACACATGCCCTTACACAAATGCATGCGCACTGCCTTCACAAACAATCACACAGGCACACCACACACTCACACTGTTGCAGAGACAAAAGTAGAGTGTATACACACACAGTCTCACACACATACAATACAACCACATGCATGCACGCACACACACACACACACACACACACACACACACACTCCAGATGTCATGCCTATTCATCTTAGGAAATCTCTTTGAGTATCATAAACCATATAAATCCATATCAAACAGTCACAGCATAGAGTGAAAGAGGGAACAGCAAGGTATAAACAGTCACTCTCTTCTCTGCCTTCTCTGCCTACTTTACACTGACCAGACATTCACATGCGAGCAAGGCACGCAGGTAGGATGCAACATTGGTCAGCACATCCTGGGCAATGCATCCTGGGAAGGGAAGAAGCGATTTTGCCGGAAAAAAGGGGAGGGGGTGGTGGGAAAGAAATTAAGCAATAGACTGCTAAACTTCGGAAGGAAAGTGGATTCTACGTTGGCACCGAGTAAAGCAGGCTACTCGTAAGGGTCGCCTCTCGAATAGGACCAATAAATTGTGAGATTCAAGTGTAGGCGAAGCTTTGAAAAGATTATACAACATCCTATCCATCTACTAATGCACAGCACACAATTTCATACAAGTAGTCACACCCCATTCAACCCATAGCCTACCAGAACATAAGCTGCTGGTAGTCTATTTATCTTTATACAATATGTCGGTCACTTCTAAACATTTGATTATACTTTAGCCAAAATAATGGAGATGATGGTGGCGTGACTTACATCCCCTACTGTGCCTTAGCATACTCGACTTAAGCCCCGTGGTCTGTGATTTACTTTTGTCATTTCCATGATTAGATTAACCGACAACAGGCTCTATGTCTAAGGAGATAAAGAAACATTGTTCCTAGTTAAATAAAACACTAACACTGATGTTACATTGTAACGATGGGTGGATGTTGGTCAACTTGTTCAAAGCGTAGGCTGAACCGGATATCCAGCCTCTACATTCTTGATGAATCGCGCAATTTTGCACAATTTAAACTTAAAACATAAAATTTGTGCATGTCTAGGCTACTCGTGATTAGTGAGTTTATCTACTTACCCAAGAATCACCAATTCTCCGTATTTCACCGGATCTTTAGAGTGGGCATGTTCGTCTTGGTTCGGTGACAACATCAGACTCGCGAAGGCAGATGTTATGCGCTTTCCAGAACAATTTTTTTCCAACGATAAGTTTCAGCGAGGGGAAGCTACTACCAAGGGTTAAAACGATGCGTCGGTAACTTGTGCAAATTCATTCCGACACTTGGAGGTGGATTTTCGGAGGGCGCATTTCCTTTACAAATGATGTGGGGGGAAAAACTCCTGAAAGATAAAGGCCAGTGAGTCAAACCCGCACCGAATCAATTACAAGTGGATGGCACAAAAACAGCTCGCGGTAGGGTGTCGCCTATACCATTTGCTTACGGAGGGATGCACAGTTGTAACCCAAGCACTATATATCCCAATTACAATGCACTGTGCCAGTAGTGGTCATGTTGCTAGCTTTAACGCACTATAATATTACAGTTTCTCGACATTAAGGACAAAAGTGAATCAAATATCTGATATTATAAGGGCATTTTGAGAACGGCCCCACCTTATGTCCTGGAATAAATGATATCGACTTGATGAGAAGCTTGTTCCTGACCATTACGTCAACCTGAAACACTATGTAGTTTGTAGGAGATTCTGGAAATTCTCCCTTTTATATGCCCTATATCCTGTCATTACGTTATATCATTCTACACTACCATGTGTGCCTTTGTAACCCGTACGTGTGACCTACAATAGTGATGAACAGATTTTTCCCATTCCAAAGACCAACAATGAATTGAAGGACCAACAACGCCAACATTCCACGGTCATTAGGCCTATTTGTTGACCACTGGAGGGCGCTTTAAATGCCGTGTAAAAAGGATGTCCGTCTTTTATCTACATGGTGTCTGTGGTCAACTTCCATTTAGTCTCTGTTTAAAGTTTACATTCTATTCATCGTTCACACCGTGCACTTTTCTTACATTGTATTTTTATGTAAGGTCATATGATGCTTGAGGAACTACATTTTAAAACTCACGAGGGTAAATTAGGAAGGCTTAACTTTTAACCAACAGGGCAAGCTTTTTATTATAGTCCTATATATTAAATTATTCAATATGTATTTCTGAAGGCTACAGTGCATTAGCTACCATGGTTATGTTTCAGTTGTTAGGGAAGGATAGGGTAGGTTTGATTGTGTGATAAAATTTTGTCCTATACATAGGCCATCACTCAACTTCCTTTCTCTAGGCCTAAAAAATGTAATAAAATAGCAGCAGAGAATTTATCAGGCCATGCCCATACGTCTCTCAGAACTCACCCAAACTGTGCAATAATTTGCATCATTTAAGCTTGGCTTGTTCAGCCTGTAGCTCTCTGTCAGTAAAAAAAAAAAAGACTGTTGATGACAAAAAGACTTTACTTTACTTTATCTTTAAAACTCCCTGTTTCGTTCACAGAAAACAGAATTATGATATAAAGTGTAGAATTCATCTCAGCATTTGTTGGAACAGATATTTAAATGCAAGTGGATACATAGGAGCGCTCAAGATGACTCAAAACACAGTATTCAACAAAAACTACTCAAAGCTACTTTAACCAGATCAGAGTCAAATGTGAAAGAGATCACTGACAGACTGTCTGAATCACCTCAGATTGCATCTAGATGAAGATTGAGAGTCGGTCTGGAGACCAGCATTTCATATCCCCTTTCCAGGGGCATGAAAGTAAAATGTTATCATTACACTAGTAATGCTCCTGCACACTGGTGATGCATGGCACGCAGTGACCTTCACAGTAGCTTGTGGAATCACCACTGAGTTTTCTTGAATGGTCCTACAAAATAGATCTGTATTGTAATCGACAGGTTGCCGTGGCAAAGTTTGATGCAGGTGTGTGGGGTTGTATTGAAAACAATGGAATCTAAATGAAGAAGTGCTCCTTACTTTTTCAGAGCTGTTGTGCGGAAGCTCTAAAGCCATGATTGATTCCTGGGTTTTTGGTGATTTGACAGTGCCTAACAATGGGCTTTACTACAGACCTGAATTTCATAGTGGTGAGTCTAGATCACTGGCAAATGCAGATTCAAACCAAATCAGAACCAGATCTAACACAGATCCAGCACCAGACTAAAAGCCACTTAGATCAGGGGCAGTTTCAGACCAAATCAGGGACAGGTCATGAAAAGGTTCAAACCAGATTATGGTTAGATCCATTTTAGATTAGCTGAATTATCTGGGGTCATTTGATGCACAGATCTACAGTGCAGCTGTATATAAGATATGTCTGGTTGTAAATGATATATCAGTCTAATGTTGATTGGACGTTGGTTAGTGCATTCCAATCTTAGGCTGAACTTGATTTCTAGCCTCTACATTCTGCAGGGCACAGAATGGCCATTTGATGCTGACAGAAATATACACTGTATTCTTATGAACATTGATTATTGCATTCAGGTTTTGACTGAGCCTATCTTGAAGTCTGGTTACTTCACCAATTTAACCAGTTAAACATTATGAGAGACATAATTGATGAAGATAATAATCTGAATGGCAGTGGGCACAGAAGAAAATCTTGTCATGTTCCCGAGGACATCTGAAATATGCCTTTTTTAAAAACAGTTTAGGGCTGGTGTAGCTATGAGAGATATGACAAGGAAGACATGAGGCTTTTTGGAGGGGATGAGAATAAATTCATTGAAGTGTGACCAGACAGAATTTTCTGATGAAGGCTGACACCTCACCCTCTTAAAGCAGAGACGGACATAGTCCTTTAAAAACAAATTCATCTAAATGGTATAATCTGTATGCTGGAATGCTACAAATGAATCCAGTCTGAACTGGTCACAGTGGTGACTAAGGATGCTCTTATTTCTCACTGTCAGTTAGATGACTTAGAGTGTGTGTAAAATTGACTTTCAAATCCTTTCATCTTCCAGTTTGAAATCTCTTCCTCACTATCAAATGAAAATCTTCATATTTATCTTTATTCCAGTAGACCTATTAAAGCAACACTAAGGAGTCTGGGTTCAACACTAGTAGACCAGCTACCAAAAGCCACTTAAAACCTCCCCATAGCTTTATAGCCACTGCTATAACATAGTAATTGGTGTTTGGCAATCCAATCAGCACTATCATTCTGTAAAAGTCTTCTTTTTTTATTTTGTGGTGGATGCCTACCTTGCATCCTTAACTGCACCATGCATGTCCTGGATGGCTTGTAGAAATAACACTTTATCTGCCCTTCGCACAACTATATGCCATCCAAATTAGTTTAATGATGATGCCTCAAATAGTGGCAGATGTTTTACTTAGTGTTGTTTTAAACATGCCAGTTCCTTCAATCGACAAGGAGCCGCCATCAGAGTGTCTGAAAGAAACAGAAAGGCCAAGGCAAAGGCCATTTAAACTCAGCCTTAAAACACTTTCATCTGTTTTTTAAGAAGAAATACATCTCACTTGTTTGTTACATACACACATTAATGACTAATTTTCTACTTCATTGCCTTTTATAATAAAGATAATTGGTGTTAGCATTCTCTCCTGCTGAGAGAGATACTGGGCAGCTATCACAGGCTGACATTTGATGGAGATTTTGTACTTGGCTGGTACAGTTGCGGCTGTCGTGTCTGGTCATCTGTATCAGGTGTCAAAAGCAGCCTTGGAAGTCTGTCGCTCAGTCTGACATCACTGGGGAGTCAGACAAAGCAGCTCAGCTTCCCTCAGGTCACAACTTGAACACAAGAACAGCAGGGCTGCTCTCTCTCTGTGTTCTTACTCTCGGATTCATGGGCCCAAACTACAGGATATTCATTCTGTACCACGGGAAGTGCTAGTAAATATCCAAGCTGGTCATCAAAACTGCCCAGTTGAGCCCCTGTATTATAAAAAAAGAATTAGCAATAGTGGACAATACATTTAGTATGCTGATACAATAAAAAGATACAATCTTTGGCACTTTGGCCCACTATCCTGAATGTTCTAGAAGTACATTTACATTATCATATGCCTTTCATCTAAAATTATACTGCGTACTTGACATCCTGGGTCTTGTGTTTTGTTGCCGGGGAAACGCATATCTTATTGTATTCTGGTTCTGAAAGCTCCTAAATACCAGCTCTATCAACTACTTGACCAAATACCCATGTCTGCTCAACCAGTAACCTACCTCTCTTTGTGGGCCACTGGGCCCCGATATGATGCCTACCTAACCCAAGGAAAGCACATTGACTGGGCACTATGGCCACTGGTCTTGTTTCTTCTCTCTTTATCAAATGTGAGACCAACCCTGCACTTCCACTTAACTTTACAGACAGGTAGAATCAAAGGTGAGTTCAAATTCTGCGCACAGACATGGCTCAAGGCAAATTGTTTTTTTATATTTGAAAAAAAAAAACCTTACAAATTGCTCAATTTAAACAGAGACTCATAAAACATATGTACATGTTTATTCGTCATGATATACATCATTAGACAGTTTGTATCTGTTTGCAAGTCCTCACATTAAAGTCAACACAGTTTGCATAGTTTGAAGTTTGAATTTGTCCATCATTTGAGTGTGTCCCTGGTGTTGTGCGCATCCTCCAGGGCTGCGCCCGATGGTAAGAACAGCTTGTGTTTGGCTCCTGTCAGGCGCAGGTCACTTCACCAATCATGTTTGTTCACCAACTACCAATTCCTTTTATCTGTTTGCCTAATTTGAACACACCACTGATACTGAGTCCATCCTCCCGAGTTGCAGAGGAAGTAGGAGCTGTCTGGTTTTCTCCCCCATCTGGCTCAGATCAACATTCACCTGAGCGTCCCTGGTACGGCTTCAGGAACGAGGATTACTGGGAGCTCTAACTCAGGCTTGTTCGTGCCTGTCTGACTGTCAGACCTGTCTCCACAAACACAACAGACCAATGCATGCAGCATGCATTTGAGAAGTCCGCTGCAGTGTATTGCAGCAAATGGTAGCAGCATTGCATGCTTTCTTTGACTGAAAGTAAACAAGAAACGGCCTGATGAGTTATATAAGATAGTAAAACAACCACACAAAACTCACTGCTGGACAATGGATCATCATCTTTGGGGCAGGAGTGGCCTACTGGTCAGGGGCTTGGGCTTTAATCCAAAAGGTGGCTGGTTTGATCCCCAACCAGCAAGAAAAATGGTGGTGGTTGTACAACGTTCTCGCATGCCCATATCCATGGCTGGGGTGCCAAGCACCCCTTACTGCTTTCACTCACCATGGGTTCACTATTTGCTGTGTGTGTCAATAATTCACAGATAGGATAAATGCAGAGACTGAATTTAACTCATGAGATCAAAAGACTATACCTACTACTGTTAAGGGGGAGCTGTGCATGTGTTTGTGATTAAAGGTGCACTCAGAGCCATATGCCGTATGACATCGCATTTGTTTATGTTTGTGTTTATGCTAACTTTCATAGCCAGACACTTTTGTCCAGCAAAGTTTGCTCTTCAATTAAATATTTCAGTTAAGGACCTTACAAAACTTACCATAGACGTAACTTATTCCACCTCTTAGTTCTTCTCGTGCTTTGATACAGGCCCAAAAGCAATGCTTGAATGTTCATTTTGCTCCCAAACTGTTTCGCTACATTAAAATAACATATGGAATGTTAAAGCGGAAAGCCTTTGGGAACAGCTATGACACTAATAATCGACCTCTAGCAATGGTCTGTACCTGAGGGACAGCCTACCCCCACTTTGTTTGTTTCCAGTTCACAGCCTAATAAAAAAATGTGACTTTATTTTTTACAGCCTAGTCTGACAATATAGGACTAGTGGATCATGCAAAGTTATTAACTGCACATTGCACTAGCTGTTTTATATTCATAACAGCCTGGCACTATTCAGATGAACATTATGTGTGAAATCTAACAATGTTGTACTGCATTAATGATGTACAGTATCATAAACTATAATACAAAATCTGTGTGAAAACAGAAAACTACAAGATTGTCATTATTTACTTACAGGAATTTACTGTAAGCATTCCTATAAATAGTTGAGCATCTTTGGTGGACGTCCAGTGAGGAAATCACCAACCATTCAGACAGGGAGGCCTCGTGAAGCTTGTTGACTGTCTTGATGCCTTATTTGGCTGAGCAAATGTGAGGCACCTGAGAGTAATCTTTATGTTATGAGAGAGGAATGTGTTATATTTGACTTTGGTTGTGTTGGCAGTCAGTGGTCTTAATCAAAAGTCTGAAAGTAAACAGTGAAAGGAGAGCTGGAGTTCTTGATGTTTTGGCTACAGGCACAAGCACTATGGGAATTGATACACCAATTATAATTCCCTTTTGTGTGAAACACATGCACACACACACACACACACACAGACAGAGAGAGAGAGAGAAACACACCCAATTTCAAATGCTTCAAACCCCTTCTTATAGTCAAAGAGTGTCCCATTTAGGCTTCTGTGGTTTATTTTTGGATACATACTAAATGTGTTTGGAATTAGAAAGGAGAACAAGGGAATATGGTCTAATTTTACTCTTCATTTCCATTTTAAATCAACCATTTGATCAGGTCTCGTTGACCATTTCCAACACCAATGTAAACAGTTGTTGTGTGTGTGTACGTGTGTGTGTGTGTGTGTGTTTGTGTGTGTGCATGAACATTACTATTAAGTCTGACACACTGACTGGATGAGACAAGTGAGTCAAAGAAACTTCATTTCACAAGACTATGTCTGGAGATCTCGCCACGCCCTTATAACACATACCAATCAAAACAAACACACAAGAGGAACAAAAAAAATAGGAGAATGAATTAGTTTGTGGGTCTGTTGTAGGAGCGTTAACTTGTCTCACCAGCTGAACCTGTTCACAAGGCTCACCCCCAACTCCTCTCAAGAGTTGAGTGTTGCTGCTCCTCTGTGTTGCTGGTACACTTTACAAAGGCCAGGATTGTTGAATACATGCTGAAAAGATTAGTCTAATTATGTTAGGGAAGAAGATACAGTGTACAAGAGGAACAGTGTGCAGTGAGCACTTTATTGTCTCCAAAGTTGATTTTCTGCTACTAATCTCTGGCCTTTGTGTGTCTATCTCTCTCTCTCTGTCTCTCTCTCTCTGTCTCTCTCTCTCTCACTCACTCTCACTCTTTCTCTTCTGCTTCCTCACACCACAGAGAGAGAGAGCAGTGGCCCGCGCCACTGCTGTGCAGTCGCCACGGCAACAAGAGCAACAGAGCAAAGCTGCTCAGCTTTGCGAGCCCGCCGTCACAGTTCCCATGGAACCCTAGGATACTGGAATTCACACATGCCCCTCTGCCCCCCCAAGAAAGAGGATCCTTTCAAAAAGAGATATGAACTTTTTTTGCTTCTGATATCAGCTATGAGTACAACAGGGTAATAGCTGTACCTACATGATATAGTATATCAAATGACCATGTAAAATGACAATATGAACTGTGTTTATGTTGTTCTATGCCAATTAGTTAAAGGGGGGTGTTTCATTGGCATATTTGATGTATTGAAGTCATTTCCTTAGAGATGGAGAGATGGGGAGATACTTAGGATTGTACAGGGTTTCCCATGCCAAATGCTATGTGGGGGCCTGGGTGGCCACTTCCTCTCGTCCTCTACTTGCCCTGAACACACACGTAGACACACACACACAGACACACACACACACACACACATTCATAGCAGAGTTGTTTTTTCAGCATTATTATGAATGTGTGATCAAAGATGAAATAACAGAGTCAGATTCACTCATTTGGTTAATATTCTGTTATACATCGCTTCATAAAAGAAAACTGGTATGCTAGTCTTTATAACAGCAATGGCAACCATCACCACCTGACCTTCGTCGCTGTACCACTGAAAATGTAAAATGCCTTTTACTTTAACTGACTTGCATGAATAACTTATTCCCATGATCCACACACATCCACATACCTGTAGAATTCACACCCCAAGTTAAGTCAAGTGATTAAGAGACTCATTAAAACATACAGATGAAGGCAAATGAAAGGAAAAAAACTGTCACTAAAAAAAGGGCAGAGGGCAGAGGTGTGAGGATGAGAGAGAGAGAAACAGGTCTCTCTTATGTTAGCGTGACGCAGGAAGACTTACTGAAACACACTGAACTCGACCAGAGTTGTCAAACTACTTTTTATTTACTTTTTACTTTTTACTTTTTCTACTATTTACTTTTTATTTACTAATGGGCATGAATATATTCTAAGTATGTTTGCTTGCTGTTCGGTTGCACTTCAGATGTGTGCAGAATCTGTGCTATTTATAGCCACTTTACCTTCATCACTCATCGCTTTATTATTTCCACATGTTCTGACAGCTCTGGGAAAGACGTCTGTTTTATCATTTAGCTTCTTGCTGGCTTTCTGCAGGAATTCACTATGGTAGTCTGCAGCTCTCACAGCATTAGACTGCCGCAGTCAGTGCCAGGTGTACATTGCAATGAAATGTGTTCAAACAGCAGAGAGAGAGTGAGAGAGAAGGAAAGAAAGATGACGGGAGGGAGAGAGATGAGGAGAGAGAGGAAAGTTGGAGATATGTGTGTGTGTGTGAAAGAGAAGGGGGGTTGTAGGTTTGTGTGAGAGAGAGAAGGAAAGAGAGAGAGAAGAAGAAGGAGAAAGATGAAGAAGGAGAGATGGAGGGGGGGGGGCAGTGTGAGGCAAAGGCAGTCCACCTTAGGGAAACAAACAGCATTGTGTTGTAGAGGAATGTGAAACTCTGAGTCATCGCATGAACCCTGTGGGACGACTGTAGCCTCCGCTGGCTCAGAGCATGATACCGCTCTAACTCACATACGTGCACACACACACACACACACACACATACACTTACACACACACACACACACGCACACACATACACACACACATATACACACTTTAATCTACTCACCACACACACTAACTTACTCTATACCTGAGTCACACATTCATATTAACCTTATCTCTCTCTCTCACACACACACACACACATACACACACAGACACATTCATTCATTCCCTCTCAGCAGCCAGGAAACTCCATTTAGGCCTGGATCAGGGGAGAGCACCTGTTGCCACAAATACACACAAATACAAAAACAAACACGCACACCTCACAACTGACACTAAATGCTACCTACAACACATGCTGTCATATAGACATGTAGTCATTGACTCAGAAACAAATATACATATACACACTCACATACACACACACACACACATGCTCATAAACACATGCTGTCATGTGAAGCAGGCAGAGACAGCTGAACTAGGGACTGCTGGCTGGGGTGAGAGGACTTGCTTAAACTCAGAATGGCAGCAGCATGTGTCTCTCTCTCTCACCCATGTGCGTGCTCTCACTCGTCTACAGAAAGTCTCTCTTTCATTTGTTCTTTCTCTTGCTCTTTCTCTCTCTCTGTCTTTCATACACTTATGTATACATACACACAGAAACACACACACAAGCACACATCCTGAGCTATGGCTGCAGCATGTGGCTTAATAGGGAGACCATGTGGTGTCTCAGGGGAGCTGTGAGCAGGCACACGCACACACACACACACACACACACACACACACCACACACAATCTTGCATGATGCATCTCCTGTCTGTGTTAAGGGGGTGTTTGGCAGTTGCCTGTGTGTGTGTGTGTGTGTGTGTGTGTGTATGTGTTCCTCCATTTGGCAGCAGAGGTATAGGGGTTATTTAAGGAGAGGGAAAGGGGAGTATGTGTGTCTCCCTGTGTATGTGTGTGTGTCTGTATGTGTGTGTGTGTGTGAGAGAGAAAGAGGGAGAGAGAGAGAAAGCAAGTGCAGCAGTTGCAAAGATAGACATATTGAGATATCAATAGATATAAAAGGATGTGGAAAAATATGGAGGGGGAAGTAGCTTCAGTGTGTGTGTTTGTGTGGGTGAGTGTGTGAGTATTTGAGAGAGAGAGAGAGAAAGAGAGAGAGAGAAAGGGACTTCCCATTTAAGTCCATTAGAATCTTGATATCTTACACTAATTCCACCCCTTTCCCGTGTTTGTTAGTTGGTGTGTGTGTGAAAGGTGAATGTACCTCAATCAAACACAACACACCTTCGATTCCATACTGTGTATCCCCTGAAAGCTTTATCTAGGCTTTATTTCACACACACTTTTCCCTTTGTGTTCCTGGTTTGTGCATGTGTGTGTGTGTGTGTTTGTATGTGGAATAGGGGAAGGGGGACATTCTGATCATCCCATGTTTGGAGACATTTTCATCTTACCAACAAAACATGGGGGTGCATGTACTTGTGAGCAGTTTGTTTTTTGCTTTGAACGAACACGTGGTTTTTCTGACACACTCAGGCTTATACACACATAACAGCTCTTGCTTACCTTGTCGGTTTGCAGTGACATCCTGCTGATAGCTTGAATGAGCATTCTCTGGCCATGGGGAGACTCGTAAATCTATTCACACACACTTATTTTCATTTTCATTTCATTTCATTTTTCACCCTGGCAATAAACGCTTAGATGAGGAGGATACTATTGTAAATTCTGTAAATCTGTATGTAGATACCTGACCTTACCACGGGATTATCATGTGACTCAAACGCCTCCAGTCAGCAGCACACAGACCATACGTCAAACAGGAAGAGCTCAGCACACATCACTTCCTGTCATGCAAGGGAATGGCTCTCCTCACTTCCTGTCACCGTGGGGAGCGGCTCTCACATTTCTCATGACTGCTGCGTGTCAGGCGTGGGGAGAGAAAAAGAGAGAGAGAGAGCTCTCTCGTACTCAAATACTTCAACTTCACTCTCAGAGGAAGTACACAGAGACCGCATCACTTCCTGTCACTCACTCCAGGCCAAACGACAGATACCACTTCCACAAACTGCCACCAGATGCAGCAACCCCCCCCAACTCCAACCCCCCTTCCAGTGAGGATCTGTAATTGTTAGCACATGGTATAAAAAGAGGGAGAATGGAGGTTATGCTTAATGTGGCCAGTCCTCAAGCACAGACAGGCCTCAGCCAACCATCCAGACGCAGCTTACATAACAAAAACTCTGTGAAAATGTACTGCTACTCAATAGCTTCAGCATTTCACTGACAGCCAGACACGTAAAGGTTTTCCTCATACAACCCCTAACAATCACTGTGCGTTAACTTAGGTTCCCTTTGGCTTGACTCTATGGAGTTTTTTTAATGAGAGACCTTCCATGAGGCTTGGCTTGTCTTGATGGCTAAGAGACGAGTCCTGTGGTTGCCCACTGATGCTATGACTGACCACATCAGTGCTGGGTGTTTGCATGAGGTGGGTACCCAAAACAGTTACTGTCCCTGCCTGAGGCTATGGCCAGCTCTGGCTCATTTCAGGCCCAGCTCTGCTCCAGCGTAAGCTGTTGTTTAGCAACTGCAAGGCCTCTGACTAACCACAGTGACTGCTCTGTACTGAGGCCCAGAGTGTTGCTTCTTCCTGACTGTGTAGGACTGAGACCTCTCCACATACCCCCTCCCATGTATGTTCTAGAACAGTCTTTTCCAAGTGTGGGTTGGGCCTCCCATGGGGGGCAACAGGGCATAGTTTGGGGGTGTTATAAGAAACCAAAGCAACCCTTTGTCAAATCAAATAAAGTAGTGTGTTTATAGCCTGATAACCATTACCTTTTTGCTAATGAGTTCATAGCTTACATTTGTCTAACATGGTCAGGATTACCCATTTAGCCTATATGTTAAATGAGATAGGAAAACTAAGGATTAAATACACAGGATTTGTGTCCACTTTGACAATGAACCACTCCAAGGAATGTGATGCATTATAAAACTGCTTCTGATTTGGTCAGAGTCAATCTGTTTTAAACAAGGACAGAAGAGTTACAAATGTTTATCACGTCTTTGCAATGTGGCAGTCTTTTTCACATTGTCAAAGTGGCGTAGGAGGCTGCATTGAACTGTTTTGGAACCACTGTTCCATGTAATAGACAGAGCCCATTCTACTCTAGTCCTGCTCTTCTGCTGCATAAGTTGTTATCTTGTTGTCTGCATAAGTTGTGTACCTCTGGTGTCTTGCACAATTCTTCAATCCTACAGACCTGCTGTTATACTGATCCCTATAACAGCCCCAGCTGGCAGCACCTACAATGCCTGTTTTAGATAACATCTAATAAGAACAGGCACTGATTTCAAGGCTAGTTCTGTGGCAGCTTTTTGGTTTAAGCCTCAGTGGCAGCATGTTAAAACCCAGTGCAGTGCCGGTGTGTTCTGTATAAGATCCTGTCTGTTTCGCTTCTCGACTGAAATCTGAACCAGAGTTACTGTAGCATTAGCTGCTGTGTGAATCATATTGTACTTCGGGGGCCATGTACATCTTCCAGTTCTTTAGTCTCCCAGACCGCAGTGTGGCCGAGTGCTGGCCCAGTGGCTAGCCCTTTGAGGCCTCCTGCGCTGCCTGAAGGACTTCAAACAGAGTTGTGATGTTTAGAAGTGTTTTCCCCCAAATATCCATGATAGGATATAATATGTATATAAACAAGAATAATTATGCAGTTAAATCAAGCACGCACAAATCAAATCAAGCGCAAGTTCAACATGCAAACATTAACCTATTCAGTTTAAAATAGATAATTGTAGGTGGGTAAAATCAAGTGAAGCCATTGTGGGAATATGTAATACAATTTTTGTTAATTCTGCCCGGAGTCTCTGGTCTTCTGGCTCTGATCCGGCACAGACCCATGTTCATGAGTCACTGCTTACAGAAGTCTACCTCTACAAGAATGTGTCTGCTGACCAATTCGGGCCCTCAAACACTCTCAAATACAATGTACATGCATGGCGTACAGCACAAATTCATGTTTACATTACCCACCCCAAACCCTCTGCAAGGACACTTACATTCATGCTGTCATCTAACTGTCACTAAAGCAACCCACAGCAGACATGGGAATCTTCTGAAAGGGTAATAATAATAATAATAATAATAATAATAATAATAATAATAATTGTAGTTATTATTATTTTCATTTGTTTTGTTTATATATGCTCTACAGGTTCATAACATCATGGACCTGGATTTTGGCACTGACCGACTCTAACAGAAGCATGTAACATGCAGCTGTTCCATCTGCGGTTCTAGAACTACTTGCTTTAAGTAGTATGTGTTCTAACAAGTTGTCATGATTAACGTGTGTTGGCATGGAGACCTACAGAGCAGTGCTGCAATGTTGATTGTGCTCATGGCTGCTCATTAGGGTGTGGTCAGCTGATTTTAGCATGTTAAAGCTTTTGACTCCCAGTAATTCTACACCATGCGAATTTACTGTGCTACAGTATTTACCCACATTCTGTTCCCATTCATGAAAATCATCCACCACACAGAGGCAAGTTATGAGAGAATACTGCACCCACATCACAGAAAACAAAGACGGGTGTCTTACAGCCACAAACCAACACAATAAAGGCATTTCCGTTGAGCTGGACACAATGTCTTAAAAATGGTTAACGCATACAAAACACTACACAACTAAATTGTCGAATGTTTCCTCAGATAAATGTTATCTCAAGAGACATAGGGCATTGCTCAGAGGTAGCAAAGGCCCTAGTGGGTAAGATTAAAATCTAGAGCTGACAACCATGTAAACAAACTACACTCCCTACAGCAAAAGCAGCTTTAATTGCTCTGAGTGAGTCAACACCCTTTTTAACTGTACACAATAAAGCAGTCCACCCACCACATCAGAGCACAATGGACTTAGCTTTAGGCTAACAACTAGTGCTCAGAGACAGGTGTGTCACCTCATCACTGATCTGCCACTCAGAGGCAGAGGATTAGAGATAGACTGAGTGGCCATTACAGAGTAATAAAACTGCCATTTACTGTATTAGCATAAAATGGAAATCCTCATAGGAGAACCAGTCCTGGACCTTTGCATAATCAAACCGATGACTATATATAGTTACAGTATAACAAAATACTTCTGTGCCTGGAAGAGCTTAACATAATAACAGCTTGCTTATGCCGTCAAAGCAACCACACACACACGCTCACACACACACAACTGTGTGTTAACAATCTGAGCATTGTAATTATTATAATAAACCTGAGAACATTGCAATAGATTATCTGTAGAGCTAAAAGGTATTTTAAAGCAAGTACCAATGACAAAGATTATCGCATGTGAATATAAACGGTCAGTGTCTCAGATGTTGGCTTGAAACGCACACACTCACATCCTCAGACACACGAGGCCTGAGGACAAAAGAGACTGAACTTTGACCCCCAAAATTGTGCAACTCAACTTGCCAGGCAGTCATCTGATCTCCCTAGTTCTAATTTGTCTTCTTTTCCTTATGATCTCCTCATATATCTCTCACACACTCCTCAGACGGACTACAAGGTACACTTCTGCTAAAAACTGTCAAATAGTAAATTCTGTTTACTATTCTGTTCTCTTGCCAAACCACCGTACCATTCTCACAGTGAAAACAATTACCATCATTGTATGGGATACAAAGCAATACTGCGGCTAAAATGTGACATTTTGAAGGTATGATATGGCTCAAAGGTCCTCTATGAGGGAGTATTCATGGGTAGTCACAGTTTAAGTGACAAAGTCCTTTTTTCTCTTGGAGTGAACACATGCTGATGGACAGTCTGTCTATGTTCATCAGTGTTGGGGCTAAAGGGTGCATCTACTGTTCTGAGTGCAGCCCCAGCGTTTAGACAGCTGTGGAGGCCGTAGTGACCCTGTGCCCCCCACCCCCCAACCACACCGGCTGCTATCTGTCCCAATACAAAGGGTCATGGGGCGGACCCTTGTCCGTCTGCTGTTTGCAGATGGATGATAAGGCC
This sequence comes from Tenualosa ilisha, assembly GCA_015244755.2. Lineage (NCBI taxonomy): Eukaryota > Metazoa > Chordata > Actinopteri > Clupeiformes > Clupeidae > Tenualosa > Tenualosa ilisha. The sequence goes on from PYXC01002019.1 coordinate 3,431,654, forward strand.
ACGTCAGTGCACAGTCAGCGAGAGCGAGGAGGCAAGAGGACGACAGCCCTGCCTGATCTCACCGCTTGTGTCATTTATGTTTAACCTGGTGCAGCCCGATCCAATCAGCCTTCTGCCGGGCAACCCGTGTCACCCTCCCCTCCTCTCTCCACCCCTCCTTTTCACAGTTTCAACAGCGCAGAAGGTCAAACTCCAACCCTTGCGCTGCAGAACAAACATTTCACTCAAACTCTCCCACCAGCGGTAAACTATGTTTGGACATTCCTTCAATAGGAACTTGCAAGCTTTGAGATTATCATCAGCGAGATTAAGACAATCCGCCCTGAAATGCTGCTTTTCTTTTACACAGACATGTAGACATAGAAAGACAGAGAAAAAGGTAGAGACAGAGAGGTTTAGAAGGTTAGGATGATAACCTAAGTTGCACACAGTGGCTCTGTCGCAGAAAACAGCACTAACATTCGCTGAGTTCTCACTTTTGGTTGCCACACCCTAACAGTGGTGATGCATGTTTTAGTGACACACAACAAAAGGCATTCCGTATCTTCCTCTCAGCACATCTGATGTCACCCATATTAATCTGGCTCCTGGGTCAGTTGGCATATGCAGTTTTCTCACATGTTGGGCTGGCCATGGAATAGACCATTGGACCAGTCTTGATCCACACCAGAACATGGCCAGAACCATTAGTCAGCTGCTTGGAAGGTCCCGATTGGCCAGTGGACTCTGCTTCTTAGTGTCAATCTGCTATGATGTCACCCCAAGCTGCTCAGGGACACTGATCTCATGTTGACATCACCGTTAAGAAAGAGACTTTCTGCACATTCAAAAATAAATACAATTCAGTAACATTTACTAGATCAAGAAGGGGTGGGGGATACCAGATATGGCATGTGTGTAGAAAGCACCAGTCATATTGTATGTAGTAATATATGAGTACAGTTTAGGCAGGTTTTGACTTCAGCATTATAAAAGAAATGTCACAGACTTCAGGTCGTTCCTAAATAGAATCCAAATCTGGAGCTACATGGGCCCTGATCTGAGCAAGTCGTCAAACCACAGTTAGTTCCATTCCAGTTTGGAGGTACCTGGTTTGTTAGAGTGCTTTGTGCGCAGTTTCACAAAAAGAGAAAAATAAGAAAAAGAAAAAGAAAAAAAAGACAGCCAGTTAATCAGATGGTAGCACTGCATTTTGTTTCGGGTTCTCAAGACAGCAGCTGACTGGGGAACACACCTGGTCCTGATCCACAAACGATCAGGGCCAGTACTTATTCCACAATCTGCTGCTCTCCAGCTACTGTATTCGGGGACTATTAAGCCAATTCAGTGGACAGATGCAATAATCTCACAAGCAAGACCTAAAATCTACAGAGCATTTAACCATGTTCTATGAGGGAAATGACAGCATTAAGAGTCGGACAAGTAGCTATCAACCTATCCTCTGAAACCAGAGTTCTCATCTCTTATTCACACTAAATGAGTCACACCAGTACGCAGAGAAGTTCAGGGGAACAGACACGTCGCAGCCGTGGGCCTTCGCTCTTAGAACAGCAAATTTCTTTTGCTTTTTCTGTGCAGTACAGTTCATCCCCCAAGAAGTTACAATTACATTTTTCCCGATATACTTTTTTTTATTATTTCTTCTTCAGCATTGCAAATTGGACAAAATAAGAAAAAAAAAATAAACAAAAGCATTTGCCTATGATTTATTAAGAGAAAAAATAGGCTTTGTCAGATGGCAAGACACAAGCTACACAGCTGATGTTAAGGTAGTCAAAAAGAGACTAGTCAAGGGTCAAGAGCACCATAAAAGAGACAGGTGGCATGGCTTTGGACTTATTCAGCACTTTCTGACGTCTCAGCGTCCACAGGGAAGTGCTTCAGCATTCGCCAAAAAGTCAATGGGCACCTGCTACCAGCCCCAGCCACCTCGAGTGCCCTCATTTGAATAGCACTCTCTTCCTTGTGATCATAACCATTGTAAGTGTCACTTCTCTTGTACAGAGGAACACCTGTGGATAGGGCTTCCACACACTTGGGCCCTAAAGCTACAAATACTCAGTTGTAATGGAAGCTCCTGAAAGAATGCAGCAACAAATCAAACACCAGTAACAGCTACCCATACATCTGGATTGTGAAAAAAATATAGCAATCCTTCACAAGAAATCTGTTCAACGTGAAAGGAGTTCTGTCCTGGTTTTTTTTTTTAACATTTGTATTCAGTTCAGTACATCAAACAATGGTTACATGTGTGTCTGCCAAGTCAAGTTTGCTTTGTCTTGACCCCTTCTTGTAAGACAGTGATATTTATCAGTGAGGAGAATGAATGGGTGGCCTGTTGATTTTCAAGATAATTATGAGTGACTAAATTAATTGAAGCCTAAAAATAAGACCAGCCATTCCCAACTCTCCCTCAGTGGAAGTGAGAATAGCCTTAAGAACAAGGGCTAAATCAAAGGGAAACCAAGAAGTGACAGACCCACTGAACCCAAAGGAAAGAATATAAACATAGGAAAACAATAATATGAATCATTGCTTCTGAAAATAATACTTTATGGAATATTTAGATTCAGTGAGTAATAACAGATTTCTGATAGAAAGACTACAGTGCCAAAAGCAAACTAAAAGCCAGCCAAAACAGTCATTGATTAAAGTAAATTCCGTCAGGGACTTGTCAGAATCCAAATGAAAAAACAAACAAAAAAAACAAAAACAACAACAAAGAAAAGAGTTGGGGAGGATACCATTAAACTTCTCTTTGATATACACTGACTGGAGAAGCAATGTAATTTGTTAATTGCTTGTGGTTGTAATATTTATATGCTCTCCTTTTCTCCCCCTTGTTTTTGTTTTCCTTTCATTCAAGACAGTTTGGTGACATTAAGATTTGTAGTTTGATGTGAGCCAGGTGAGGCCTTCATAAAGTCCATCCCCAGTGGTGGCGCAGGAGGGCTGAACGTACCAATTCCTATCTCTGATGCGAGTGAGGCCCAGCTTCTCCTGGATCTCGTGCGGCTTCATGGCATCAGGCAGGTCTTGCTTGTTGGCAAAGATCAGGATGATGGCATCTCGCATCTCCCGGTCGTTAATGATGCGGTGCAGCTCCTGGCGAGCCTCATCTATCCGGTCCCTGTCCGCACAGTCCACCACGAAGATGAGCCCCTGCGTGCCGGTATAGTAGTGCCGCCACAATGGCCGGATTTTGTCCTGGCCACCCACATCCCAGACGTTGAACTTCACGTTCTTATAGGTGACGGTCTCCACATTAAAGCCGACCGTGGGAATGGTGGTGACGGACTGTCCCAGTTTCAGTTTGTACAGGATGGTGGTCTTGCCAGCAGCATCAAGTCCAAGCATCAATATCCTCATCTCCTTGTTTCCAAAGATTTTTGAGAGCATTTTCCCCATCTTGTTGGCTGTGCATAAATATCCTATTCCTAACGTAAAAAATACTGAGTTCCCCTCAAATAGAGTAATGTGTCTGAAAACGGGCTACTTTAACAGTTTTTATGCTATAGTTAAATGCTGCATGCAAACTTAAGCTGGCCCGTTCCACGTGACACCGTATCCTCATCAAATATCAGTCACTGGTGTTGCGCTTGACACAAAGTAGCAGCGATATCCTGTAGCCTGGCTTTCTGTCAAAAAAGTCCAAACAACTCGATGGAACAATAACCTACTGTCTCTTCCGATTCTGGTGCAACCGTAATCCGAAGCAGTATCACAAACGGCGTGTTAATGTCCGGTTAACTAAATGAAGTGCTCCACAATAAATTCAAAATGTATACAGTGGGTGTGGGTAGATAGGGCGCTTTCAAAGCCCTTCGATAAGATATGTTATAGGCAATGACGAATCGAATTCATTCAACAGTCGCGATAGTCAGTTAGGCAACAACCACTCCCCGGTCAAAGAAATGTGCTAAAAAATTGGGGGGAATGTAGAGAGAATAAGAAAAAATGAAAGAGCTGCGCTCTGTGGATAGGCCCTTTCAGAGCCCTTGGTAGTTTTGACTTCCTTCTTGTCTACCGGCTGTCCCCCTCGCCCTTATTCACAAGGCGAACTACAGAAGCGGTATTCTTCTCAAGAGTCCATGGTCCTAAATCCTTTATTCAATCGTGTATCCTCGTATCGGTACCGGAGCGGTCGAATAAGAAACTTAAAAGGTCATTGATTCATCCGAGTTTCCGTCCTCCCTCTCTTCAATCCCTGTAACACAAGAGAGGTTCAGAAAAGGGAGGGGTGTCAGACAGTACAACTTTAATCGTTCACTCTTCTGTCTGAAACGCGTTGTTTTCAAACGGAAAACCAATAGGGTCACTCTACAAATAATTTAATGTACGATCAAACATCTCGGATTGGAAGGAGGTCTATTACCTGCAACTGCGGCAACCCCCCTCTCCCAGGTCGATTCTCCCCGCTCTTGCCTCTCTTCCTCCCAAGTCGCTCAGTCGCAGCCGTGTGGTGTTACCGGAAAAGGTGCGGACCTGCTTCACCCGCCACTTCCTCTCTGCTCATGCACTACGCCATTTGGCATGCGCTCGCTAACAGGCTCAATTGCAAGTCGATCTCACCGGAGTTGAAATGGACGCCATTTAGGCTCAGACTGTAATTGTTGCCTGGCCGCGCCTTTTAGGCGTAAAAGACAAAAACTCCTTTCACTTAATTGGGGCCAGACAGAATAAAGTCAACCAGAGCCGATCCGTACTCTGTTACAGGGATATAAAACAATATTTTCAATCGCCTGTTCAACGGAGACCAGCAGGTCACTGACGTAAAAACACGTAAGAAGGCGGTTCTATGTGACGTCCAAATTTCAAATAATGCTTAGAGGTTATCACATAAGGTTGCACGCTCATCAAATGAATATCACATTTTTCACTACATTCCACTGGGCACCGGCAACTATCTAACCTTGACTGTTATACAGAAAGGTTACAGTACAGCACACATATTTTGAAGCATATTTTACACATGCATAAGCTTGGACTGCAGTTCGTAACACAGATAAATTAATGGGAAATAGACACACATTATAGCCGTATCTAAACCCGGAACTTGCTTGGATTTTGGGGGCACTCTAAAAAATTTATCACATTTATCAGCCTGTGGCAAAACGAGCCCTGTTTTTATTTTAATAATTTTGATAGTGCAGATTACATTACACAGGCAGAGATATAATATGAAAAGCTGTTTGTTTCACTGCTGGCTACTCTAAGCGTTTAGCAGATCTAGGATTCACGTTCTTACACCAAATTTTATACAAACGTACTGTTTCAAACTCAGGACAGATGCATGTCTGTACAAGCTCTCCTCGCTGCATTTGTATTATAACCATTCTTGACTGCCCATAGGATACATTGAGCACAATTGTAACTGCCTATTTCCTTCGTGGCAGTCTGCGTTGAGTGACCCGCCTACCCAGGTTGTTCTGGTATTGCGCATGCGCACACTTATCTCGTCGTCCTCAGCGAAGTTACTAGAGAATGAAAGACCAGACACTCGGACACATGTTGTTTGTTAGATAACTACAAAGTAGTTGAAATTTGCGCTTATCGAATCCTTATTTCATGGAAGATACTGGTAAGTGAGAAACCAACTCATTCTTTGTACGTTGGAAGGACGTTCTGAAATAGACTGGGTAGGATTTAACAACGTTGGAGTAGACGGAAGTGTGGTGTGTATGCTAGCTAGACAGTTAGCATTAGGAAGGCCTGAGACTGGCTAACTGGTTAGCTTGCTAGTAAGTTAGCTATCTTAGTGCAATGCCCGCAGATACGAGATTTATACATTTTTAATCTCAAAACATTATTAATATTTTTCATGTTTAGGTTTAGATTAATTTTGTGTCGTCGTTTGTTGTCTGCTTAGATGTCTAATTTCACGTTAGCTAACCACCAGGTTTGGTTGGCGCTTGACTCGTGGTTAAAGTGTAACTTAGCTGCGAAGTGTTAGCAGTTGGATCACAACCGACATTCTTGTTGGCCTTCGAAGTACAGAATATACACGTCAGGTATGAGGCCACAATGTTTCAACGGCCTTCACTTTAAGTAGCAGGACCTTTATCCTATCTTAATTTTAAGTGTTTGGTTACGTTAGGCTCTGTTTACACGTGCTCCGCTAAACGTAGGCGTTGGCTTTAAAACTTTAAGCTAACACAGGGTCAGAAGTTTAAGTTATTTGCTAGCATATTTTACCATTAATCCTAGTTGTGAACAAGATTGGTAATGTGTTTGGAAGACAATCGGTCAAGACGTTTCGGTGAGTATTGTAGTTTTAGACTTGTACTGAATGTGTTCTTATGTGTTTGATGCAGGTATTCAATACGTTACGTTTGTGTAGTTGCATACTAATTCTTGGATGAACTCAGTGAATGATGGAAATCTACAACCTGGTGACATTAAATTCTCATTGATGTGTTCTGCAGATCTACAGCTATCAGAGCCCATGACGGGGATGCTGGACACAAACGCTCCAGAGAACGGAGAGACTCCAGCTATGCAGGATTCTGGAGATGCCATTCTTCCTGACCTTCAGGCTGCCAGCTGGACCATGTCTAACAACGCTGCACCACAAATGGATCAGTACCAGCTTGAGAACACACATTCGTTTTCTGTGGATGGGTTGGCACAGGAAGAATCAGAACAAGGTGTGGAGAAACATGACGGGCAAGGCGATGGAACCACGGAGCTGGGAGTCACTGCCTCAGATGAACAGAAGCCAGTAGAGCCTGCCCCAGCGTCAGATGCTGGCAGTCCGTCTAACATGGAGCTTGAGGATGCTGGTAAGGAAGGAGGGGAGGAGGGCTCAGCCATGATCTTAAGCGAGGCTGCTCCAGAAGAGCCACCCTTGCCCTCAGAGTATGACAGACTCAACAAAGTTGTGGAGGAGAGCCCCGATGACTTCAATGGCTGGGTATATCTTCTGCAGTATGTAGAGCAAGAGGTGAGTTCAAAATGACACCAGACTCAAGGTACACAAATTGCTTTACAGTGAAAGAGTGGGTCATTTCAGCCACTGCTAATGTACAGCACCCACCACATTAATGATTTATGGCAGCCATTTTGAACTTTTAAACCTGATTGACCTGTTTAATTAACAGAACCACCTGATGGCGGCAAGGAAAGCCTTTGATGCCTTCTTCTTACACTACCCTTACTGCTATGGTTATTGGAAGAAATATGCTGACATTGAGAAAAAACATGGCTGTGTGCAAGAAGCAGATGAGGTAAGTTTGGTGAAGTTTATATCATATTTTTTAAATTTTTTGTTAGGCCATCTGCATGGTTGAGTCTGCTTTTGCTTTAGGTAATTTACTGAAATTCCCATGAGGCTTGGCTACTGCATGGTTCCAACTTTAAAATAGACTTCACTGTTTTATTCACATGACCCTGAAATGGGACTTCAGGCCACAATAAATCCATCTACCAATCTATGGTGTGCTTGAATAGACAGATTTGTTGCCACAAGATTATGAACAGTTATGGCTTTGTTACCCTTCACCGTCTGTGGCACTGACGAATGGGTTTATCGTTCAGTAACAAAATTCCGAGGGTTGTGGACTGAGAATATAGTTGTTTATCTTATGACAATTGAAAACTATCGATCACTTGGTGAAGATTTGTTTTTGTTAATGAGTACATGTGATTTCAGTTAACCACTTTTCCTGTCCTTGTAGGTGTACAGACGGGGCCTGCAGGCCATCCCTCTGAGCGTAGACCTTTGGCTCCATTACATATCCTTCCTGAAGGAGAATCAGGACAACAGTGATGGTGAAGCAGAGTCGCGAATCAGAGCGTAAGTACCATACCTGCCTATGGGAAAGTTTAGCGTCACCAGCATCGATGCTAAGACGGGGCAAAATGGCAAAAGATATTGTACAATATGTCACAATATATCACAATATATCTTCCCATATTTACAGATCTAGATTTTTGTCATGATTAAGGCTGCCCAATCCTAATCGATATCTTGATATCCTTGAGGCTAGTACTTGGCTTCTCTGATAAAGGAAAATATGAAAACATCCAGACAGAAATATTGTCAAAATGGATTGTACTGAATGAAATAAAGTAGCTAAAATAGTAGGATGGTAGATAGACAGTGGGGTTGAAAGTATGAATGCTTCTCTTGCCAACATTATGTTGTCTCTACAGTACTTACGATCATGCAGTGCTGGCAGCAGGGACGGACTTCCGTTCGGACCGCCTGTGGGAGGCCTATATTAACTGGGAGATGGAGCAGGGCAAGCTGGCCAACGTCACTGCAGTCTACGACCGCATCCTCGGCATCCCCACCCAGCTCTACTCCCAACACTTCCAGAGGTATGCACTGCTACGGGCACAGCTGTAGGCATGCCAGAAATGCATGCAAAGTTGCAGTACACACAGCAAGCAAAAACAGACAGATGACATGACCAAACGATTATCCGGACAAGGCAGTGCCACCCAAACAATGTCAGCAAATCAAACATTACGGTGGTACGACCATAGGCACGAGTTCAGTTCAGACCAGCAACCATCACTTAATTGCACCCTCCTCAACACCTGTTGCCCAGTCAACAATGGTAGTTGGCATCTTCCACATTGTGGAACACTGTTCAGAACTAACCTGGCACCGCCTTGTCCGGATAGTTGCGGGATCACATTACTTAAACCATAGCTGTAACTTTCTGCGCTTGGGCTTGTAGGACAGGTTTCTGAAATAATTCAATTAAATTCAGTTTTATTTATACAGCGCCTTTTACAATAGTATTGTCTCGTGGCGCTTCACAGAAGGAGCACCCAAGAACAACAGGGCCAAGGAAAAACTCCCTTATGTTTAGTTAGTCTAGGAAGAAACCTTGGGCAGATACACGACTCAAGGGGCAAACCCAACTGCCAGGGGTCATGCAGAAAAATTACAAACAGTAGTAACCATGACGGACTACATGTTGCCTATGGTTTTAGCTAAGGTTCATAATAGTTCCAGAGTATTATCCCACTTTACATTACATGGTAGTCAGTCCATAGGTGGTTATCTGGAATTATGGCTGGACAATGTAACAGCGGCCAGACATAGTGTCAAACTCAAAGGAATGAGATGGGTCATGGGGGTAACAATAAGGGTCCATTTGACAGTGCCAATGTGAGGGGGTCAGTCACAAAGCCTCAAGGAAGGGGAGTCGGGCCTGGCATGGGCGTTCAGGAAGGCCCTCTATGATGGAGCGTTGGTCCTGACATGGGCCTCCCGTAGTGTTGGTTGTAGTCCACTCAGGAGGGGAGGGTGAGAGGAGTCCGCCGGAATAAGGCAGGGATGACACTCAGCAGAGATAATTGTGGACAGAGGAAGAAAATGAATTACGCCAGGCTCACACATCAGAGAGCAAATGTGTAATTTGTGCATACATATATGTATATAAATATATATATAAATATTAAGAGAGAGCTGAAAGAGAGGGGGGGGTTAAGAAAGAAAGAGTTGTACGGCATGACATATGAAGGTTTTGTGGCAGCACTAGGCTATAGCAGCATAACTAAGGTATGATGCAATAATGGTATAAGGTGTGCCTAGAAAAGTGGAAATCTAGAAACCAGATTTGATACAGTCAAATCATTATTAAAAGAATGGTAAAATAATATATATATATAAAACTTTTTGTTTGTTTGTTTGTTTGTTTTTTTTGCTTTAACCTGAAAGGTTTAAAGACCACGTGCAGAACAACAACCCCAAGCACTTCCTATCTGAGACGGAGTTTGTGCAGCTGAGGATGGAACTTGCTTCTACCAGCGCATCAAATGGAAGCGGTGACGGAGACGGAGACGGAGAGGGAGAGACACCCGGCGAAGAGCTCCCCCCTGGAACAGAGGACCTCCCCGACCCGGCTAAGGTATGCAGGCAGCCTGCTGGTCTGTGCGGGGCAAAGCGCTTCAGACGTGTCTGAGTGCCTCCCAGCACTAATCAGAAAGCTGATCTCAGCCGGCATGGAGGTTTAGTATCTTATGCTACCTTCAGATTCACTTCCAGTCAGTGACTCCCCCTCCTCTGCCCTTTTTTAATAAGGGTTTGCGGAGCGTTGTAAAACTGACACCGTCTCTGTCCCCCCCTTCAGCGCCAGAGCTTGGGTCTACAGCAGATGGTGTGCAGTGCATTCTTACCGCACACCCCTCCCCTCGTTCCCTTCAAGATGGCAACATGTTGCTTGCCTGTACATGGGTGCTAACTGATGGTAACTCTTTGGGTAGCTGGACTCTTCAGTTTTCTCCGCACTTCAGATTGGACACGTGATTAACACACGTTCCTGCAATGATGCTGGCATGTGACGCGCTCACCTGTTGCTCTCTTGTGATGTCTGCCTCTATAGCGCGTGACGGAGATCGAGAACATGCGGCACAAGGTGACTGAGTCGCGGCAGGAGATCTTCAACCACAACGAGCATGAAGTCAGCAAGCGATGGGCCTTCGAAGAAGGGGTATGCGTGTTTGTGTGTGTGTATTTTAATAATAGAATATTAATAATAATAATGAAATATTAATGGACTATTTTAATAATGATAATTTGGTAAATTAGTAGATCAAGTAGATCTCCTGGCAAATGGTTTAATGCACCGACGCCCCTTTCCATTTCCTCAGATTAAGCGGCCGTACTTTCACGTGAAGGCTTTGGAGAAGACCCAGCTTACAAACTGGCGGGAATACCTGGACTTTGAGCTGGAGAATGGTACTCCGGAGAGGGTGGTGGTCCTCTTCGAACGCTGCCTGATCGCCTGTGCCCTCTACGAGGAGTTCTGGATTAAGGTAACTGTCACTTCTCTCTTCGCGAGCACCCACCCTCCACCCTTTCCCCATCGATATCGTTTTCACTTCCTCACTACAAAACAACAACAACAACAAAAAGAGACGAAAGCAAAAGAACAAACAAGACATCCTTCACTCTTTGCGTGTAACGTTGATATTTGACTGTATCTGTTGTATTAGGGGCTGGCCAGCTTGCCACACAAGATTTGACTCCAGCATTTGCCAACTACGTTGCATCTCCGTCTTCCACTACCTTACAGAAACTTATCTTATTGGTTCCATGAAGGTGCTGATGGGTTTAAAAAGAAATTCTAAAAACGATCTTGTCAATGGAAATTCACAAGTGCAGGGACTCAAGAAACTCAAGTCTGTTTTGCTTTTCTTTTTTTTCTCCTTGTCTTTTCCATTCTCTTCTTCCTTGTCTCCCCTTTTTCTTCATTTCCTCCTCCTCCTCTCCCTCTCTTTGCTTCTGTCTCTCCTTGCTGTTGTCTCTTCTTGAACTCTTAAAGTATGCAAAGTATTTAGAGGGCTACAGCATTGACGGAGTTCGGCATGTCTACAAGAAGGCGTGCACCATACATCTCCCCAAGAAGCCAGCCGTCCATCTGCTGTGGGCTGCATTTGAGGAACAGCAAGGTAAGGTGTTTCAGTCTGTTTGCAGTCTGTTAATTTTCAGAATGCAGTCAGTCAGTTTAGAGACCTCTGAGTCAGTTAAGGAATGTTGCAATCAGCTTTGTCATTATGCAGATTTTCGTTTATGGGTTAGGTAGTAGAAAATGGGTTTTTAAGGGAGCGTCTACAATTATCCATTATATGTGTTGTATCTTATAATCAAATGGTTGTTGGTTGGTCAGGTGCCATTCATGGCTCTGAGAGTTCTCTCAGTATCAGACACATGAGAGTTCGCTTAAGCAGTGGGAGGCTTGTATTTTAAAGGGTCATTTTGTTGTTTTCCTGCTCTTGCAGGGAACATAGACGAGGCTCGTCACATTCTGAAGACCCTGGAGGAGGCTTTGCCGGGTCTTGCCATGGTGAGGCTGCGACGCGTCAGCCTGGAGCGTCGCCACGGCAATCTGGACGAGGCGGAGGCGTTGCTGCGCGACGCCATGCAGAACGGGAAGAACGCAGGCGAGACGTCATTCTACGCCGTGAAGCTGGCACGACAGCTGATGAAGGTGCAAAGGAGTCTGGGAAAGGCCAAGAAGGTGCTGCTGGAGGCCATTGAGAAAGACCAGGTAAGGCTACTGGGGATATCTGTTTGAAAGGATAACAGACTAAAATGAGATTTAGAAAGACCAGGAAAGGTAATAAGAGAAATATAATCTGGTAAGGGCATAGGTAGAAATTATAGAGAAGAGGTGAAACGCAAGTCAAAAGATGGGGGGGGGGGGGGGTGAAATCATAAAGAAATTCTTGGTTGATGTAGTCAGAAGAGATGGCATGGGAGAGAGTAGTGAGTCCATAGAGACTAGCTGGACAAATGAGACCTTGGAGGATCATCCCAAATATGTGGACCCTCTCAGCAGTTGGCTCAGTAACAAGGGCCTCAGTAAAGAGGGGAAAACCTTGTCGCAAGAGGCCCATAAAAATAAAATTCAAAGTTTCACACATTTGAAGAAAGTTAATGTTCAAGGCCTGTTGATGGTTTGGAAAAGTAGCCTAGATGTGACTGGGTAAGAGGGATATCTTGACAGACCAGGCACCAAACTGGTGTAATCCATCTTGACAAAGCGTGTGTGTGTGTTGTAGACCAGTCCAAAGCTGTTTCTGAATCTGCTGGAGATGGAGTACAGTGGGGACGTGCAGCAGAACGAGGCGGATATCGTGGCCTGTTTCGACCGCGCCCTGAGCAGCTCAATGCCACTGGAGTCTCGTCTCACCTTCTCTCAGCGCAAGGTGGAGTTCCTAGAGGACTTTGGCAGTGATATCAATGTGTAAGTATTCCACTTAGCGTGTGTGTGTGTGTAAAGGACTTTCAGGTCACCCTAAACTATCACTCTGATTTAAACGAAATTAAGGGTGATTTATTAACAAATTTTTGTGATTACACAGACCATCAGCCATCTCCCTAGCATCTTCACAGATTTTTAGGAATGACTGCATGTCAATGAGAGATGCTTGGCCAGCTAACAGATTACTTTGTGAATATCTGCTAATAGGTGGCAGCTGCAGAGTGATATAGTGACTGCTGATAAATTTCTTTATTGATGCGCTTGATGCAGCAGTATTCCTTGACAACATGCTATTGGTTAGAACTTAGTCAGCATTAACTTTTGAAATAAAGTGACGACTAACCCATTCCCAATGTCTCCATCCTTTCCATTGAAGTCTTGTAGCAGCATATGATGAACATCAGAGGCTTTTAAAAGAGTGTGATTCCACAAAGAGGAAAGCAGAGAACGGGTAAGGCACTGTGTGCGCTCAAATTTCTTCTTTTGAATTCTGAGTCGTCACTGAGAAATTGAATAGTAGGCCATTTGGTGCAAAAACTCTATTGAAAGTAATGATTGGAGACTGAACCATGGCAGCTGTCCTGTACTATTGAACCACTTTGTGTCATTAGGGTTCATTACCTCCTTTCCTGGTGTTTGTGCTTTGCTCTGTTTTAGGGCCAGACCTTGAGAACAAGTCTTTTTTGTCTTGCCCATTTTGTCATATGGGCATAGTGGAGCAGTGGTTGTGTTGCAGCACCTACCTATTGTTCAGCTGGGGCTACAGCTCCCAGAGCAACCACTGCGAGTCTATGCTTTGGGTAAAAGTGTCTGCTAATTATGTCACCTTCTATCTTTATCACTCAGGTCTCAAGGCCCCGACTCTAAGAGGCAGAGAACAGACGACTCTGCTTCTAGCCAGATGACAACAGACATGCAGGCCAACCACCAAGCGTACAACTACAACTGGTACCAGGTGAGTCTCCATGCCAGTAGTTTCGGTGGTCAGAAGTTGATGTACCGTTTAGCCAATGCAGCATATGCTACAAGGAAAAAGTTCATTTTCAAATAGAGTAGTGTGCCAAAACGGCATTGCTGGTTACAAAAGGGGAGAAGATAACTTGAGCCAGTTTTCTAATTTAGAAAGCTTTTTGAACTGGTGTACAAATGTTTCATACAACATGATGTAGTGTTTCTCTTTAAAATGTGCAGCATTGAAGAAATTCAGCATACTTAGTGAGCAGTGAACTTAAATGAAGTGTCACAGATCTGTAAATTCTCAATTTAGACATGATCGACATGATTGCTGTTATTTCTCGAGATTGACTGCCTTGTCTCGCTTCCTTCTCTCTTTACAGCAGTACAACTACCAGAACTCATGGGGCCAGTACAACCAATATGCCCAGTATAACCAGTACTACCCCCCTCCCCCCACATGATTTCAGTGTGAATGATTGCATCGAATGATTGGAGGTCGCAGAGCAAGCATCCCAAATTTTTTTTTAGCCTATTGAACCGCTTGAGTCACCAACTTCCCTCACAGCCATTCTGTTGATCAGCTTTTGAACCTGTGTTTGTTGGGCATGTATGTGTGTTTGTGCAAATTATTTTACTCCCCTCCCCTCAACCCTCATATGTGAAGTTACAAATACAGCTTTTGATTTTTAGACTGGTTTGGCCTGGAGTAGACTTAATAATTTTTGAGGAGTTTAGTTGTTCAAAGATTTGAAGTATGTAATTAAACCTCTGAAATGTCTTTCTTTTAACATCACCTGAATGTGTTCTCTGGGCAAACAACTGAGGTTTTGTTTTTTTTATTTTGACTTTCATAATAAAGTGATCAATATCCTCACTTGTTTTTGTTGTGATGTGTACTTGTCTTCATTGTCATGAATACACACTCTTGATAAAGTGTGTAATATTGAACTGCTCCTTACTGAGTTTTGAGCTTCGGAATGGAACAACTTGTAGATTGGACAGTTATATAGTGTGCAATCGAATCATTCATGCTATGCTTAAGAGTTGCATTATAGTAAGTATTCACAGAACATTCGTATAGACCCAATATTCCTATGAGCTAAAATTTTAAACAGGAGTTATGAATTTGCCATATACCAATTCTGAGACATTAACCACTGACTGGTGCCGGTGAATGATAAACACAACGTGACTATGAAGGAGGCAATGTGAATTCCTTTCACTGAACGTTATTACATTGTCTTAATTTATTTGATTACTGCCATTCATCTACTTAGAAATGAAGTGCTCTGATGCTCCGAAAACGTCCATCATGAAATGGGCGTGCCTTTGTGTGAAAAGGTTCCCATGATTCTTTCGTTTGCACATGCGCTCAGCCAACTTCTTTAGGTCCTTTTCTCGGTAAATGTGGAGCGACTAGCATCAAACGAGGTGAGGCCTGTAGATATTTTGTCTTTTGTAGTCTTATTTTGTGTTATATAAGCACATATTCTTTAAATGTTGTCTCGTGCGCTCTTTGCAAACATTCATGTGGATGTATAATGTCATAAATTGCCCATATTTAAGCATTTTATATGACTTGTTGGTACCGCGTGTACCACATGATGTTCGTCGTTTGCCATGTTAGCATAGATGTGCAGAGAACGTAGCTAGATTAACGACTGGAGAACAAATCTGTAAAGCGCAGTTGTTGTTTTTAAAACACTTTTTACATTTACCCAGTTACCGAACTGGTATCGCATTTTATATGTCTATAAGTAACTGAGAGTGTATTCAAATGTTGTATATTCTATTATGTCTTGATAAACTAGCTAACAGTTGGGTTGTTCGCTACGTTATCTATTCAGCTATCGTTAGGTGTCTTAGTGACGTGCGTTTGTAGCTTAGCATAGTTTCAACCATTTCGCATTTTATCAGAAGTTATTCATCGCACTGAGGTGTAGTTGACGGTGCGTAAATACCCTTAGTTATGTAACGCAAGTCGGTGTACAGTTTAATAAGTTAGTGACTGGATCAAGGCAATAATTTGAGGACCATAGGAAGTCTTGGCGAACGTTCAGCCAACGACAGTTGTAACGTCAGTCGACTAAATTTAATATGACTAACTTAATTTACCATCGCTTTGAATTTGTGCGTAATTCTTTCAAAATTCTTTAACAACATTCTTATCTATATCTTCTGACCAGAGACAATGCAGCTGTTTGTACGTGCCCAGAATACCCACACGGTCGAGGTGACGGGGCAGGAAACTGTCCAGGACCTCAAGGTAACAAGATTCCTATATTAAACGTTTGTGGTCGCACCACCTACTACACACACACACAAAACAACGTTGTATCACTCAGTTATGTCTAACATTTAGCAGATAGTGTAACATGACTTTGAAGACTAGGTGGTTGGAGTTATTGTGGAACTCGGTTAACAATGATTTAATGTACTTATACTGATTGTCTTCTTTGGATGGTTTGCAGGCCCATGTGCAGTCTCTGGAGGGCATCTCCGTGGAGGATCAGGTGCTGCTGCTGGCTGGCACCCCTCTGGAGGACAGCGCTGCCCTGGTGGACTGTGGAGTACTTGAACACAGCACCCTGGATGTGGTAGCCAGGCTTCTGGGAGGTCAGTCTGTCTTCATGGACTATTGGTCATGTTAAGCCGACGCCATATACCACCAGTTTCATCATTGTAGTGTGTTATGGTAGAAGGTTCTCTTCTACTAGTGCACAAACAAATGGTCCCAGTGTGTTAAAACCTAATAATTGTCTAGATAGTCAAGTCTAGTCTAGACAGTGTGTAGATAGGTAAAAGCTTTTTTTTCTTTATTAAAATGAAGGTTACTGAAATGTTTTTGTCTTTGCTTTTTAGGTAAAGTCCATGGTTCCCTGGCTCGTGCCGGCAAAGTACGAGGACAGACACCAAAGGTTTGTTTTGAAAGCATTCTTCTTAGTCAATTAATTCTCATGTACATTAACTGTTTACAAATCACAGGGTTACAGGATTCACAATATTTACTAAGTACTGACAATATATAGCTTACCAATTAACTCGAATAAGAGAGGTAACTTTTAAATAGTTTTAACAGTATAAATAGTTAAACTCAGTAAGGCAGTTGGACTGTTTTAGCTTTAATACTTTGAGTTCACTTGTGTGCATTAGTAACTGAACTGCATTGATTCATTAAATTGATTTGTATGTTGTAGTTATTTGAATTTGGAACAATTATTTGGTTAGTCTGTCCCTTAACGCAAAACACATCCATCAAGGTGTACAGGCTTGTGCTGTACACCTGATTGTATGTGTAATACTTGCTGTGATGCATTTGCCACAGGTGGATAAGCAGGAGAAGAAGAAAAAGAAGACCGGCCGTGCCAAGCGTCGTATCCAGTACAACCGTCGCTTCGTCAATGTGGTGCCTACCTTCGGCAAGAAGAAGGGTCCCAATGCCAACTCCTAAGAATTCTGCTGCCCTGCAGTTTGCTATGGAGAACACGACCAAATTCCTGATCACAATAAAAGTTTAATTTGGAATTACGGTTGACATGATTCTTTATTTCAACACTTAAAATTTAAAATGGAATCGGTAACTTGTTACAGCTTTGTAGTCTATTGTATTAAACTGCAGAGTAAAGTCTGCACCTGTGCAGCTTGTAGTACAAGTCTTTACTGCACAAATTAAATTTAAGGCAGAAGGAAGTATTGTATATTTTTATGCTTTTATTAAACATGCAAATAATTGTGTACCAAGTTGATGTCAGGGTTTGAAGCCGTCAAATAAAATGCATGCTTGTGTGAAAGTCTAGTCAGTAAGTGCTACATTGAAGGCATCTTTCATTCAAATAACTGGTGTCGGGACAATCACAAACCACACTATTTTCTTTTTCTAATGAGACCTGTGAAGTTCATATGACTTGTGTTCAACAGCTGATCTGTTTGTTTTTCTTTTCTTGTAGAGTTTACTGTAGCCCTTCAAATGGGTTTGAACAAGGTTTTGATTTGACCACAACGCATTAATTACAATGATGCTGCAAGATAAGGAAACATTGTTTTTATTCTGCTGTACAATGTAGTAGACATGCAAGATGTTTTACAGGTCATCAGCGGATGAGGGTCAAGACAACCTGAGCGGGAATGAACAAAGCTCAGTTATATAGAACATAGTGAAAACAGGCATTAAATGCACACAGGCTGTCTTGTTGAGGATAGACATCAATCCTTTGTCCTGTCAGTGTCAGAATAATACATGCTGTTGAATCTAGTTTTCCATGGTTAATCAATGGACACCAATTCAACTTCAAAAATAAGTTTGGCATTTGGAGGGATTCTGGTTTTACATGGGTTAAGGTATTAAAAACATGGAGAAAAGATGCTGCAAAATAACTAGGAGGGGAGGTACACTGGACATTTCCCAAAACCTATAAATCAGGGTTTTTCCAATTTACATTTAGAATGAATCTATTTGGGTGAGGAAACATTTGGGCAATTTGGTCTGTGCATTTAATTAGTGAAACAAAGTGAGGTGATGCATGCACTAACACAGAGCAGGGGTCTGGGGAGGGGGGGAGCATAGGAGAGCAGCGTCAACTACTTCCCCCACCAACATCTCTCCTACTGGTCGGGGATCGAACACTTCGCCTTCAAGTAGCCCTATGTCTACATCACCAAAAACACCCAGGAACTAATTGCATATGGTGGGCTTCATGAATCACAACCAATGACCGCCAACTATGTCCATGCTGGTCATGTCCCTGTCGTCCTAAACCTCGATCTTTCAGACGAAAGGAAAGAGACAGGACTGAAAAAGAAGGGCAGTTAACCACCTGGAGTAAAACTAGAAACAACAAATTACAGCCGTGTGTGTTTGCAAGTGAGGGACTGAATGAATGAATGAATGAATGTCTCTCCTCTACCTTCCTATTAATAAAGGATACTTATTGTCAGGCATGCCCTTCTTCCCATATGCCCACTCTGGTTCAATCTCCAGCTTGGCCGTTTCCCCCTTGCTCATGGTCAGCAGGCCTTCATCCCACTGTGTGGGTAGAGACAGAAGCAGCAACAGAGACAGCAACAAATTACAAACAAATGGATGGTGGGTGACCCACCCAAGGTTCAGATCCCAATCACAGACCCATTCTTGCTTCCGGCAACTAAGAGCTGGAAGATGTGGAGGAGCTGAAAGATGGGTGAATAGGACATGTTACAATGCTTAAGTATATTAGATAATATATACATTTTTGCACTGACATATAATTCAAAATATGTCCAGTATAACAAAGTAACGCTAGGGTTTTGGTGTAAAAATAATGGACTAGCTATCTAAAAGGCACATAAAACTTTCCAAACTTCTCACAAGCTTACTGGCACTGCTAGAACGTACTAATTGACATTTTATGACAATACATTTTATGACAATGTCAGCAATATTATGCTGTGAAGGTTTTCTTTTATGTTGTGATGGTTTCCTACCCTGTATCCAGTAATTAATTTACGTACGAAGAAAATCTGAGAGTAATGGTCAGAGGCAGAGCTCTGATGAAATGCGAATCAGCAACCTTACCCCTCGGATGACTCTTCCTACTCCCACTTTGAAGGACAGTGGTTTTGCCTGTTTTTTCTTCCTTGCAGCTATAGGGGTGTCAAGCATTTTGGTAAAAAAAAAAAAAAGACCCAGATAAACACATGTGAAACATTTCATAACAATTCATAGTTTACCTTGGTACAGACACAGGCCAACTTACTAAAACAGAACAACAGCAGCTAGTTCATGTTTAAGTAAGTTGAGGCCTACCTGAAGGGATGTTGGTGTCAAACACGGTCCCATCCTCTAGCGTCCCTGTATACCAACAGCTTACGGTGTCACCTTTCTTAGGGAAGTTGGCCTTGTCTCCTTTCTTCAGAACGCTCTTGGTAAACTTTGGAGGACCCTATCACCAAAGACAAAGAAATATGAAATTCATGTGTAGACTTGTGCATAAAATCAAAGGACGTTGGAATAGCAAAAAAGCAAAACCAAATACCTCATCAACCACTTCAGCTTTCACTTCTTTGGGCTTGTCTTCTATCTTAACAGCTTTTACACTCTGTGTCACCTCCTCAACTTCGGTGCCTTTAAATCTCTTTTCAGACACACACGCACACAGTTGCATTGTCAGATAAGGATCATCATAAGCAATGCGGTATTATGTGCATCTTCAAAGCAACATACCTTGCTCTCAAAAAGCTCGTTGTAGGCTATTACGAGCTGTTCTTTTTTTGCAGTTTTTGCAACATTTTTTATGTTTCCGAGCAGCTTGTGTTCCGAGAGAAACTGTAACAAAACCAAAAACATTAACATCTCAGATTATAGGATTTCTTGCGGCCAGACTAAAATCTACTTAGTCAGGTCTGGTTTAAGTATCAACAAAGCTACTGAAATAAACGTATACACTTATAACTAAGCAGAATATTATAGTATTATCTTTATAGAACTGTTTTAAACGGTACAAAGATAAGCTAATAATTGCGATTTGCAGAAACCATAAACCCACATGTTCAGCTGACACTTAACGTTAGCTACGGTGCTAGCATGTAGCCGGACAAGTAGATAAAATCAACAGACTATGTGCACCTTGCATTGCTTGGTCACTGTTTGCTGTCAGCATATGTGAACCATACCGAATGTGCAGCATTGTCCTGCAAGAACTTTATAATGTCTTTCTTAGGGAGATCATCACTGTTCAGCTGCTCATCGCTCCACTCCCTCGTCGGTTCTGCAGCCATCTTACTAGCTCACTCAGTGAACTTTAACCCCGCGCAAGAGCATGAGAAGCAGTCTACTGCAAGTGACTCATTGTGGCGTAGCAGGATGTTTTGGAACTTGATTTCATAAAAAAATTCGCAGGATTAACTTTTGGCTAAATGAACGCGTGGCGTCAACAATTCCCCCAAAGTTAGCTATAA
Source organism: Tenualosa ilisha (assembly GCA_015244755.2). Lineage (NCBI taxonomy): Eukaryota > Metazoa > Chordata > Actinopteri > Clupeiformes > Clupeidae > Tenualosa > Tenualosa ilisha. The sequence goes on from PYXC01002019.1 coordinate 3,452,269, forward strand.
TTCAGAAGTCAGTAGACTCACCTCGAAGACTTCTTCCATGCACCTCATCGTGACAGTATTACATGTAGGCCACAATTGTAGGCTACAATTTGTTATTTTATGAAGGAAAAAGACTGTGGATGATATTTAGTTAAATTTAGACATATTGCTTATTTTGAACTCTGCGTCTGATAGCAGACATGAACATCTCTCGACACTTGATCGGCAACCATGACAAGTCACTGAAAATGTATTTCAACAAATAATTTCTTTGAAAAGACGCAGACTATGCCATGTTTAGGTTCAGACATGTTTATTCTTCATACCAATATCAATGTCTGCAGAAAAAATAATCACCAATACATTAAGTTGCCTATTTAGTGATCTAAACCTGTTGTAGGTCTAAAAAAGTCTAAAATAGTGTAGGTCTTTAAAAAAAAAAAGCAGAATCATCTGAAAGGTTGGTTAGTTTTTCAGCTTCCAAAGTGCTTTGATGAATACAGCATTACTCTACCACAGCAGCATTGATCATAGCTTATATTGACAAAGTGGTGTTTCCTAAGATAACCAATATGTAACACATTGCAATGTACAGAGGTTAAAGGTGCAGTTTTGTTTATACAGCATATGATGAAGTACAAATTATTGCACACACAGGAATGGCAAACAATAGCAATGTAGACAAATGCACAATCATTAACACACTCAAATATCTGAGAGTGTGGGGTCACTGTCTAAAAACAGCAGTGTCCCATACAACCTGGTCCACAACAACAAAAAGACACACAACAAACATGTGATGGACGTGACATGGAACCAGAACTTGGCTAAAACATCACACTGAACAGCACATGTACTAGTGTACACACACACACACACACACACACACACACACACAAACAAGGCAAGGTACACTCAACAACATTGTCTCACACATTTGTTCCCCCACACTAGTGCAAAACTGCGCACACCATTTTGAGATGTAACTTTCCCAAGCTCTGTGCAGTCTAATAATTGGGAGGTTCCTGAGTCCACCCTGACTGAGCTGGGGTTAAAGCAAAGATCACAAAATACTGACCAAGATAGAGCAACATAATACGTTACAATGGGAGCAAACGTGAATAGTTCCTGTCGGCATAAGTGGGAGTGTCACAGAATGTCACAATATAAACTTTTCAATGATCTTCTGTATCAGCGTATGAGATTTCGAGTCTGTCCACATAAAGGGGGATTTCCCCCTCCCCCTTGAGAAAAAAAAAACACAGAACTTACAAACAAACGTACAAAAGAGGCGCACAATAGCGTAACTTAACAAACTTTAAGTTCTGTTAAGTTGGTTAAAGTGCCTGCTGTCTCTCTCAGGCCAGTCTGGCTTCCTTCTTGCCAGCGTTTAAATTTGCTATGCATAACACTGACCTGCACTACAGAGTTATTCCAACCATAACCTCTAATAAGTAATCATTGGCTTTGTTTAGTAAATCTCTTTATTTGGAAACTGTGTAGCTCGTGTAGTCTAAGACTATAAAAATGACTCTTTCTAAAAGCATAACACGTCTGGATTTATGAATTAGAATAATTTCAGTGTAGCTAGCCTAGATAAAAAGGAAATCTTTCTGCAACTTAATACAGCCGCACAAAGATTGTTTTGGTTTCACGCCCTGTGTCCACGATGGTAGTTCAAAAATATTTGCAATATGTTGACTCCTATAAAATCTTAAAATGCACTTCTTCTGAGAACGTGTCAATCATGAATAAGGATGAGGGATTTGGGAGTAAACTCCCAATATTTACTGTATAACTCTATACAATAATATGTATTATTCTCTGAATTTACTCTCAATATACTATTGTAATAAACTGAACTGTAAGAGACCAGCATTTCATACAGCTAAGATCTTATCAAATGGACAACACATGGACACAATTCCTAGATGGCAGTACAGTATGGTCACAACACATGTGATGTGTACACAATATAGGTGGCACCTCAGTAAGACAGATCTGGTAACTACTATATTTAAAGGTAATATCTGACATCATCAGATCTGGTAACTGCTATTTCAAAGGCAATAGTTGGTATACACCTTACCACTGTGTTTACATGAGGGCAATTTACCTATGCCAAATGTATCTGTGATAAGGAAATAAGGAGTCTCCACTGGTGTAGACCTTATCTGCTAAGATATCTCAGAAACACTGCATTTCTGATTCACAGCTTCCGTGGCTGTTTTTACACTAGGTGCGATCAATCAAACAAGATGCCATGAGCAGTTAGTTTCATAGTGAAGGTTATACAAGAACAAATTTCTATCCAAGAAGCATAAAACAGCAGTGTTCGGAACTTGTGGACTACTCATATGTACACCACTCTGTAAGTGGAGTCAATAATAATGTTCAGAATTTCATGTAAATTGCTGATGAATCTCAAAATTCTGGAACTGAGGTAGAGTTACTTGATCTGAAATCCAATTCCCCAGCCCTGAACGCTGGATGACTTAAAGGAATTATTCGGAGTGAATCAGCCCTTAGCTCTGTTGTCTTTTTTAGTTCCGATACTGATTCTGATTCATGGGTTTTGCATATCGGTCGATACCCGATAACAAACCGATATCCCTACTGAATTAGGAGATAGGTATCGTCCTCAGCCTTTATTGTCCTACTCTCCTAACTGGGCATTATTTTCCAAGCCAAGACAAAACAGAACAAAATAACATATATATGAATATAATAAATTGTTATTTAGAACATAATTTAAAAATAAACAAGCGTGTGCCTGATTATGTTTGTAGGCCTAGGTCTAATTAGGTGCCTGTCACTTTAAAGTTCTGGCATGAACGTTACAGGACTTGGGTGAAACAAACTTTGTTTCTATTCAAGCTGCTTGCGGAAATCAGTGGACTGCTGCAGATGTTGTTTATATTTTCTATTGCATCAGTATAAATAAATATTCATAAACAACCTGAGTTGAAATATGCAATTTGCAATATGCAATTTATGTTATCCTTTTGGTAAAAAACATTAGGCTGCTACATTATTGACAAGCTGTTCACTAACAGGAACCATCCATGTTAAATATTTGCAGGTTGTTCATGAAAACTTACAAACAAATAATGACCTTAACTTTATGATAATTTTATTAATAACACTGTGTTTTCATACCTTATAGCTGCACCTAGTAGACATGCAATAATGTCTATTCTTTGCAAGCCAGCTGAGTGCACAGAGGCACACAATAGCCTAGTAGGGTTGTTGCGGTCATTAAATTTAGAAAACAGACCATGGATTGGCACATTTTTCCGATACCCGATCCAAGTATTTTTTCCATATCGGGACAGATATCCAAATATTGGATCGGTGCATCCCTATTGCCGAGTCCTGACGGTAGGCATGTGAACAACAGACTTTGTACAACGTAGACTAAGTAGCAAAACGGCAGGCAACATTAACAGATGAGGGCAAGGAAGTTTTGTTTTCCTGTGTCCCCATCAGTTATGTCATGTTGCACCAAATGCTGTTCTTATATGTACCGACAGCACTCGGCAGCCTCAAAGAACAGAGACATGGGCTGATTGACCCTGGATTTTTCCTTTTACTGACATAAATCGACTTTATGATCGAGGAGGGCTCAGAGCTTAGGGGGGATTCAGACACAGAAACCAATAGCGTACGTGTCACTATTTCTGCATTATCTCTGGCCCTGAACTTGTGGAGCTGTACACCAGAACCAGTTTGCAGTGACCATGAGCAGAATCCTTCATACTTCTCCTCGATCCACGAACCAGATCTCGTTGTGGCGGTGAGTGGCTGCAAGGCTGGTATATCCAGCCACTATGAATGAGATGCCAAGACTTAGGTTCGCGTCTGCAGAGTCCAAAGTCATGGCCAGATAGTGGATCTGCTCCAGAATGGACATCTCATTAGTGCTCCCACTGAATTCTCTGCACATCAGAGGCAAGAACATGTGTCCAGTGCATTAGTTTCAGTTGTACATATTATTTTTCACTTTAAAACCATTTTAATTTGTTATGACAAAAAAAAAACTATAAAATAAGGCTATAAGACAGTTACTAGTCCTAAACAGTCACAAGCATAAAAAAGTGACTGAATTCTTCCCACCTACTGTAGACCACTGCTGAGGGCCATATCTCTATGGTGATGTCTGGGTCAAAGGGCAGTGGGGGCTGGTCCTGGTACTGCTGGGGGATGTAGTACGCCACAGTGACATCTCGCATCAAGGCACTACGGGATGTGTCTGTCTGAACCATCGTCACAATAGGGATAGTCATACCCAGATAGACTCCTGTAGGAAGTGCAAGCATTTAAAATGTAGAGTCATCTGATGGGCATACATTTGTGTTAATTGCTGTATCCAGCTGTTAGCTCAATATTTGTAAAGATCATGTAAAATGCTTTCAGAATTACAACAATTATATGGCTGCATCCCCAAATTGTCACTGACAGCATTCAAATTCACTTTCAGCATGGCCAGAGGATGCAAAAAAGTTGGTCTTGTTAAGAGGTGGGCTCACTGACCCTATTTGGCCCGGGGCCTAATATCCATCACATCACAGAGAGTATTTCTAATGCTAGAAGCACCCATTACGCAGAGAAAATCTTCATTTCTCAGGGCCTAAAAGTAAGGCTGTAGTCCTAAGTTGCAAGGTAACTGGGAATGCCAGGAAATCCATGGAAACAAATTTCTATTACAGCTAACAAATCCAACTCCTGTTAGTGATTAATAATCCTAAAAAAATATGCCCCATGTTGTCAGACAAAGAAACCCAAAACCTGGGGTGACCTTCCACTAAGAGTGATGTAAACAAACGAAACAATAAAACCTGAAGGACAGTGTGCTTCTGGATACTCTAAAGTCAAACTTACTTCTGTTCCAAGTAACAAACAACAATGCCTTGCGTTAGTTAACTATACATCAATGACATAATATTAACCAGAATTGGAGAATCAGAATTGATGACATTTGAAATAGAATTGGCCTTGATCTTTCTGGTCTGGAGTTCTGTATCAGTAGTGCTAATGCCATTTTCTCCGTTATCTCTGGATGTGCGCTATGTGTGGATTACCTCGTTTGTGTTCAAAACTAAAAGCTTCTTTGTGCACTGTTGTTTTTCAGCAACATCTGACTGCTAACCTTTAAGCTCTCTACTTGTACTTGGCATGTGAGCAGAAATTGTGCACAGTGTTCTTTTGTGTGCTTGTGTGTTTGTGTGTGTGTGTATGTGTAAGGGCACTCTGTTTGGAGTCTTCAGTTGGGATTTATAGTATTAGTGCAATCTAATGAATTTGCGATATGCAGAACAGAAACGACTCTGCCTAAATGCGGTGTCGGTTCCTTTTCTGTGGAGGGTTCTCTGCAGATTACTTCTGATAGTACACGCCTTGTTGCGCTGGTGAAATAATAGTTTACCTCCACATATTTTGCCCACTGAAGCATATTGCCTAAACTAACTAATTTTTTTGCGTTTCAGCTGTACAGACATGTCGGCTTTTCTCCTGTTTTCAGACAAATCTGAGGCAGACAGTGTCTTCAGATTGTTACGCCAGTAGATTAATATGGATAAGGAGTACTTCCGCAACAGAACTGTTGTGCTTTCATTTGAAAATGCAATTAGGTAGATGCCGCCTTCATAATCAGTCGAACATGCAGAACCAGTTATGTGGTTCCTTGTCAACATTGCTCAAAGAGGCAGCATGCATCATCACCTTTAAAGTACTTCTGCGGCACCTGCGTCCGTCCAGGGAACACAGCAGACAAACAATATAACATCATCAAGTGATTGTTCACCTAAGGAGTTCTGCTGGCAGATGAAGCGCATGATCTTCATGAAGCCGGCACAGATGCTCTGCTCGTAGGTCTCCTCCATCAGGGTGACGCACGCCCATGCTGCCTTCTCATAGCGTCTCTTCTCAACCTGCACAGCACACACATACAGTATGAGACAGGAATTCCTCCACATAAGCACACATACATACTCACCTGCATAAAATCCTCTTACACACACTCATACCTGCATGCTGTACAAATGCAAATAAACATACATAAATGCATGTGCACACACATGCACATACACACACACTCTCACAGGTTCAAGGTTGCATACAGGCCTGTAAACACACACATTGTTACAGTAATTTCTTTGATTACTGGATTAATTCATTATTAGACAGCGATCTGGAGAATTTACATCCTTTTGTTTCTCTGAGAAAAATCCACTTTGGGATTATAATTTCCAGTCACATGCTACTAATGTGAACAGTGGCGCAAGCATGAAAAACAAGAAGGAGGAGAGGTCATTCAGAAATAAAAGCTCTGTCAGAGCACACTCAGCAAATTCCTTCACAAAATCTAATCTGTTCAGTCAAATATACATTTCAAAGACTGGAATCAATGCATGTACAGTAGCCTACCTGAGCAATGAGTTGTTAGGTTTAACATACCCAGGCCAGTGGCTGGGTCCACCATAAGCTCTGAGCCCTGAACCCTAAACTACTGAACTGGTTTAAATCAGCTTCATGACTGCTAAATTCATGCCTGTTAAATCTTTAAGGGCTCAGAGCATAGTGTTAAACCTTGTACACATTACACAGCATCAGCCATGATTTGGAGTCTACCGACACCTCTGCGAACTCATCGGTGTTCAAATTACACAACTTGCATTTATGTCTGTTGGATCAGTTCAGGGCTGCATATATAGCCGTGTCATTAATATGCTCTTGTAGATAGTACTGTGCACTAATATAGTTCAAAATATGCTTGGTGTACACTTGAATTAAAGTTGTGGAGAGTCATACTATCATGACATTTCCTTGTACATCCATTGCTCAGAAAAATACGGCTCTGAAATATTCTGTGAAATCCTGGCATCCTGCCATAGACCTCAATGTTACAGAGCGTGCCTCTTCACTGTATAAAGGGGGATTAGTGCCCCATCTTTGTGCGATCGTGGGTTTGGGAAGTGGTCCGTTTTGATGGATCTTGCTCCGTCTATCTACCATCTTTGGTTTTAACCCAGGGAAAACCCTAGTCAAGTGGGCCTAGTCCATCACCAAAATGTAGCCTATTATATTTGTTGTTGCATGTTGTTAACGCCCTTTAAAATGTCCTGTCTGTGAGTAGCCTATTTTCTTAGGTCGTAGTTTATGTCTGCAGTCACTCTAAATTACAAATAATATATTCGTGATGTACCAAATTTTTGTGAACCTGACTGCAAACTTCAGACAGTGGGATTTAGTTATTAGTAATTATGAACCAGGGAAAAATGTGTTCAGATAAACCCCTCTTGTTACACTGAATGTTGCATTATTTGAATTATGTATTATTTTTTTTGCTGGATGCACCTAAATAAGATGGCAATATAAGACATTAGAACATGAGAAAGAGCGTGTGAGTAAGAAACACCACCTTGTCATGGCATTTGAGGACTGTGAAGGGGACTCTTTGCCTCTCTTGATTGGTGTCCATGTCTGAGGTCAACTGCTGGATTGGTTCGGCCATGTCTGTGGTTAGGAGTACGGAGAGAGGAAGTGCACAAGCAAAAATTAGAGGCAACATTGTCTTTCAACAAAGTTTTAGGATATTCTAAGCTTTGATAAGAGACTGATTTCCAAGGGCAATAGATCTTAAGCAATAAGCCAGGAGAGGCTGTGGGTTTGTGCTGGATTTAGAACAGCTAAGGGGTGTTGTTTGGAGTGCTATTAAACCCCCTTAGCTGTTCTAAATCCAGTAAATCTTCGATAAGATTTTATTAGATACAGCCACACAAATCTAAAAAAATAATTAGTGTATCATTCTTCTGCCAAAACATACAGTTCCTTTGGTGAAGTGGTTGTCGAGCAACGCTAAACGCTACAACGGTGAGAGAGGTTTTTAATTGAAGTTCGCTGTGGAATAATATAGAAGAGGCAAACCTGTGTGTTTGTGTTGGATTTACAATGGCTTGGAACGCTGAATCAGCCAATCACAATCAAGGATTCACACAAGCAGTTTTAGAATTTCTATTTAGGAACACATCAAGTTCTAATCAAACAGTAAGCTAGCCTTTTTGTTGTTATTGACTTGCTGGTCAGGTGACACGTCATCTATAGTTGACGGCATTATTCATTAACTTTGAAATGGCACATTTGTAAGCATTTAGTTAATTGACATCAACTTGTAGTTGTAGTTAAGTTGCACATGTGGGCTACTGGTAAGCAGACTTACCAGTGTTCAGTTTTTCCCTAATTATTGCTTTCATTGATTGATTGAGGACAAATACAGATGACAGATAAAGGCTTTAACAGAGCAAGCCATGTGTCAGAGCTGTTATCATACCCCGGGGTATATTAACACGGTGTCCTCTCCCGATATCCTGCCAGTAATTCAACAACTGCTCCGGTTCCTCCAGTTCCATGGCCTCCCTGTTGTTTTCCGCCGGGCTTTCACTGCCATGGAATGGGAGGTCGGAATCGAGGTCCTCGTTGAAAGACCCGAGGTCCTCTAGGGTTAGGAGCCCCGAATGGTGGGACTGCGATTCACCTTCACTACCTCCTCCATCAATTCGACCTCCACGGTTCAATCTGCAGCCCTCTCTGTTCATGGTGCAAAAGGGGCATCAAAGTGTTTTTCACGAAGGCCAACACAATCCAAACGGATCGAAAAAAGTAGTTGTCCGTAATCCGACGAAGCAACCCAGAACAGGCACGCAATTGTCTACAAAGTAACCAGCTACGTGCAAGACTACTTATTATTAGCTATATATATAGATTCATATTGGATATGCGTAGGGTTACACACATGAAGCGCGTATTCCAAGAGATTTGTTCAATTTAAATCATGTATGTATTCCAAAACAACTAAAGCCGAGCAAAACAATCCACGTGAGTGAATGAAAGGGGCGTGTTTCAATGTGACGCAAAGGGCTTGTTTGAAATGACTGGCTGCCTGGCTTACCGGCTGGCTGCCATGACATCTATCAACATCGACAAGAACATCAGACTGATACCTGACGGCCTGGTTCCCATCAAAGATTCTGGTGCGGAGCGTTTGCGGATGTTGAGAGGAGTTAGGAGAGTTGCGCAGGGTAGCCAGCTGAGGGAGGTCTGCAGAGCCGTCTATCAATAAGCTTATGATACTTAATGTAAATCTTTGGAAAGCATAAACACATATCTTAGCTAAGCAAACTGCTGGTCTGTGGCCTATGCCTATATGACTGAAATACAGGTAATAGTGGATTTAAGATGAATGTGGATTATTGATAAAGTTGGACCATGTAAGGTAATAAATTTTTTTTATCTACTGTAGGTGTTAGCAAAACGATGCTAACGTTATGTGTGCTAGCTGTACAACAACGCTGGACAAGCAGTTAGTTTTGCTTGCCATATTGGCAATATCCCTTGACATGAAGCTCATTAGCTCATTGTGTTTTCGAAGGTAGCCTCCAACCAGCAAATTTCTACCAGTGCTAGCCAATGCATCTGTAAAGCCCTCAGTAGCCTAAGAAAACTATGAAACTACACTAGCACGACACTGACATGAACACACCTCAACAAGGAGAGACCTCAAATAGGTTTTAGTGATGTGGTTTCTGTTGGTACAAGAATGTGCTACCAAAAGATCCAAGCTGGATGGATCGCAGATCCAAACTGTTCCATGAACAGTTTATCTTCAATTATAAAGGTAATGCCAGTTGCCAGTTAGCTTTAAGGATAAGTTCAGATCGCTAAGTTACATTGGGTATTTTAGCCACATGATGTTTAATATTCATATTCGTTTGTGTTCATTATTTGTATGTTCTTTTGGTAGTGTCCACTGTAGTAGATTGGAGCATTGTCATTCGAGCTACAAGTCACTTAAAAAGAATGAGGAGCTGCATAAACTAGAGGTGTAGTGATGATGGCAATAAAACCTAAGCTCTGTTCAAAATGTTCAGTTCATTAAGCAGCACATTTGTGCATCAGTTGGTTTATGGTTAGATTCATTACGAAGCCTACTGCACGTTATAAAAAATGAATGAACATTTTGTATATAGCCTAGGCACTGTTTCTATAGAGAAGGAACAAGAGCAGCGAGCGCACAACAACACAAATGTCCAAAAAAAACCATTAGGCTTAACCAGCTGTTTGTTTAGTGAGCGATAACATGTATTTTTTTAACACAGTATGTGTTTCACACAGAATTTACTTACTTCTCTACCTCTCTGGCGTGCCCTTTACCCAAAGAGCAAGGCTACAGAATGGTAGTGGTAAATGGACTGCATTTATATAGCGCCTTTCTACTCTTACGAGCACTGAAAGCACTTTACAGTGTATGCCTCACATTGACCCACCCAGGCTTTCCATGACTACGTCTCTTAGCATATCAGGAATATTTATATGGCTGTCTTCATGTAGAAAGACCCCTTGAAATGTTACAGAGCTTGCATCTGATACTTGGCATAGTGTTAAGAAGGCATTCGGGCAGCCAACCTTTTGCAGTTCAAGTTCAGGTTCTTCTTCTTATTTTTTTTTTTTTACTTTTCGACTCTACTCACCCTGCTTTGATTAACACTCAGCCTACCTTGTAAAGTCAAAATTGTCATTTACTCACCTTGCTTTGATTTACACCTAGCCTACCTTGTGAAGTCATAATGATCACCCTCATAAATAGATGTTTTAGATGACCATCACAGGAGAACCTGTGAGACCTCTGGGTGTGACTGTTCGTGTGCTGCTGGTAGAGGAATGCACAACCACATTGTGGTGCACTTCTCTGCCAGACGTCTCATTACTGCACCATCGGCGCCACCACTGTCCCCCTCACCTTAGCTTGTACCAGCAAGCCTCAAGCGTGGCACAAACCACACACGCGGGTAAATATCCTCACTGGAATAGCATACATCCATTAACAAACATTTGCATTCACTTTACTTCCCACTATAATCCAAGAGGCTATAGACCAGTTGGTCATAAAAAACCCAAAGCCTCTGCAAGCTCTTGAGTCAAGACCATGTTGTATGCCCTGTAAAGGTTGGTGCATCAAGTGTAAACTCAAACATTACTCATTTCGCTACTCTTTTACAAGTTTATGTCCATTTCCTGTTGAGCCACTGAAGACCCTACCCAACAGGACTTCTTGAGGAGAACCCAGAGACAGTAGATAGTAGATTTGGGCCAGTCCCCTTTGGATCCCTGCTGTCCTACCAGTGCCTCCCAGGGTCATCACCCACCCAGGACATCTGCCACCACCAAGATGCTCTCAGAGGCCAAACACATCAAGCTTGTTGGGGGGAAGTCCCAGTCACAAATACACACAGAGGTTGAGGGTCATTTTGCAGTCACTTGCCTCGAGTGGTGTGATTTTGTCACTGACACGGCTGGGGATATCACAGTAGAGCGGATCTGGCGTGATGATTTGTTCATCACTAGAATGAAAGAGCAAATGGATATTTTCTATTTTCACATCTTCATGGGTTTATTTTTGAAAAAAAACAAAACAAAACAAAACAGTAGTTTGTGTGTGTGCATCTAACTTTTGTGTTCTTATTCTTTTGTGTTCTGTGTATATTGTTCGGTGTCATTGTCTTAATCATGACTTGTTCCTTAATCATCCAATCAATTGAATAATGTTTTTTCTTAATTATCATTTTAGTAATCATTAACAATACTAATCACTGAAATCAAGAAATTCAGTAACCTTGTGTTTCATTGTCTTGTATATGAATATGTAATTATGTATGTATGATGTGGTTTTAGCTCATTTGCTAGAGTGCTCAATTCCCAGTTCAAGCCTGGGTGTGTGCAGGGCTGTACAATGCTGCCATTTGTCTCCCAACTCCATAGTTGCTGTCCAGTTTGGCAACAGTGTTTAGGAATAAGTGCAACTGCAACCAAACCAGTTGACTAATGGTGTTTGAAAGGAAGCCAAACACCACTGATGGTAGATAGGCAAAGCAAGATACTTCATGGTAGTTTGTGTCTACGGGAGCAAAGTGGGGATCAGTTCTGGACTGCCTAATAGGCATATTGTTGATGTGTTGGACGTTCTTCTATGTAAGCTTGATGCACACCTGAATTAAAGTTGATTTTCTCCAGAGTGGAGTGTCATCCACCCATGTACGCACTGTTCAGTTTGCACAAACATCTTTTTTTATGTATCTGCAATGACACCTATAAATTGGGTGCACTCGACATCATTGCTGTACGTCAGGCCATTTTTCTTCCGAAGAATTATTTTGGACTTGAACTTAGTGAAGTTCTTGTTTTGCAATGTTGTAGGCAATGTTAAACTTTATCGTTGGCCTCGTCTGATGATCTGTTTGCGGCTGCCTCCTGCTGAAAGGCAGCAGGGAGAGGGGACACTTGGGCGGCGCATTTATCGTGGCATGTAATGTGTTCAAGAGAGACATTGTGCTTTTTCAGTGTTTCAATTCAAAATGCATTAGAACCAGTCATAAATGCACTATACTTGAAAACGGTGTGTGCTAATGTGCTGAAACTAATCAAATAACTAATCTAACGTGCTAAAACTAATCGAACAACTGGTTGCACTAGTGTAACCTCCGCATTTTTTTAGTTGCATCATTGAGAAATTAGGTTGCATGTGCGACCAAATTGCCTGTGCTCTAGAGCCCTGGAATGAGTAACCTGCCAAACCTCCTACAATACTTTACATGGTACTTTGCTCGCCAGAGAGACTTCTGGAATGGTGACTGAAGAAAAAAAAAAGACTAAGGCAAACTTTTAGAATTGTGCGGCACTATGCGGCAACAAGATTGTGATGACCCCTCCACAGTTGTCCACCGCCCAAGGTCTGTCGTATAGAGGTGCAAATGCTGTGTTCCAGGTGCCACATGCCCCCATGCCCCTCTGTTAGCGTTAGCTACCAATCTGCGAATTCGGCCTACGTTGCACCAAATCCTGTCATTCTTATACGTACCAACAACATTTGGCAGCCTCAAAGAGCAGGGATGTGGGCTGACTGAATCTAGATTTTTCCTTTAAGTCTCTGACTGATGAAAGGAAACAGATTAAAGGCATGCTGATGGACTTCGGCCAGATGGTGAGGGAAATGCAAATGGGAAGCCAAAATTCCTCTTTCACGACTGGTTCAGAACAAACCTCTTGTGCTGTATCTTCAGGGATCAGAGGGAGGGAGGAACTGATTCCATTAAGAACTTCATTTGCACAAAAGTTTGGTGAAGGTCTACGACAGCACCAACAAAAGAGAGAATGTCTCCCTCATCTGTTTCCACCAAGAATCAGTACACAAAGGCCTCTTCTAAGCATCTGCTTTTATACTATTCGAATCGCCCAGAGACCCCCCTGATTTACCTGCATCATATTAATTAATCAGTAGGCCCTGGTCTGATTTATATTGGTGGATTTTCCCACCCATTCTGTTATTAAAAAAATATATTATTCTTCCTTGCTGTACTTTTTTAGTCTGACGTGTACTTCCTTATGCTGGGCTATTATTTTGATGAATACACCTTATGCTGGGCTATTATTTTGATGTATATTTTCCTCATGTTAAACAATGCTCATTTGTACCATGGGCCTTCTTCACGTCATGGTATCCATCCATTGTATAACATCCTTCAAACAACACTCCTTCCAGATTGAGGTATCCTAGGCATCTCCCTGCATTAAATTTCTGCTCTTAAACTGTACAGGGCCCCATGTCCTCTGCTTGAACTATCCAAGTCCCTACTTCCTCTGCTTGAACTGCCTCGGTCTTTTGAGTTACCACTGACATGTTACAAACCACCCTCCTTTCATATGTTAGTATAAGCATAACACCCTAAAGTTGTACTACCATGTCATGTATATAATGAACAAAACTGTTAGTACAACTTTAGAGTGTAATGTTTATACTATCATATGTATATACTCATCATATGTATATACTAAACGAACTCTCCAAACTCTGGTGTTATTCATTTCCACACATGCTAATGTAGAAGCACAGTGTTAGGTCCATGCTGTACCTCCAGCCCCTTTTATAGAGCTCTCCAATGCCAATGTTCCTTTGAATCCAGTCTCACAGTAGCCTGGTAATCAAACCAGACCCTCGTTCTACACTTTTGTCTTATACAGAGGGTCTAGACATGTTTTAGTGAGATTTGATTTCTTGATTTCCAGTTGTACGTATACACCAAGATTCAGAAATATTACTTATGGATCGTTCTGACAAGTCATACACTTTGATTATTACACTCCTTGTATTGAGACCATAAAAACGATACCAAACATGAATACATTCACATTTCATAACATACAGAAACACATTCCAAATCTATCTGAGGTAAGGTCATTGCAATGTAAATACGAACAAAAGGCTCTACCCAGCCACAGGGGTACCAGCAGTTAATTTACATTGATCACTGGGGGAGGATAATTCTTATTGCTTCTGTGCCATGCAAATGCGTGGTGGCTCCTGGCTGTCTGAGCCAGAATATACTTCTAAAATTATTGTTGTCACTGAAGGACATCCCCCTGCATGCTGCAAAGTGTGTGTGTTTGTGCAAGTATATACTGGGTGCTTCGAGAGAACATCCCACTTTCTGCTGTGTGTGTGTGTGCTGAGAACAGTAGTACACAAATTGTAAACCACATATGTATGGGTTACAAATGGTTTGCGATTCTATTGCATGGCTTAAAAATCCTAAGGAACTGTTCCAAAGAAAACTTGTCACAACTGGCAGTTCAATGCAAGGAAAATGTATTCATCATTCTGAATGATGCAGAGTAAATACAATGGTGGGTTGTAGTTGCAAACACAGAAGATTAATGTCACAGTCTCCATGGAAGATGTCACACTGTTGATGAGTAAGTAGAAGTTTTTCATATAAATGTGGGACCATTTATAGGAGAAATCTGGTTTTAATCAATCAATAGCCCTGTTATTCAAGGTCACAGAGTGCTGTAGGTATAGGAAAAAGAACAAGGAAATTTGACACAACATAGGCTGAATAAGAAATTAGCGCCTAACACTAACCAATGGGGCACAGAAACTTATTTTCACTTTAATTTCAACAAGTCCCCTTCAGTTAACATTAGAGACCAAATAGCAGACTGGCAGCTATCAAATTTTCTGGTTTACCTACAGACAGCACTCTGTGACCTTGAATAAGAGGACATTGATTGATTGACACCAGATATCTCCTTTAATGAGAACACATACAAATCATAAACAAGTATTTATTTCATCACACATTCTGTCATACTTACACATTATATCAATAGTGAATGGTGAACGTCTGTCTTTGTCTCCACATCTCATGTTCAACTGCGATATGTTGCTAGAGTGGCATGCTTATTCAAAAAAGATAAATAGACAAACAAACATATATATATATATATATATAATCTAGACAAACAAACATATATATATATATATATATATATATATATATATATATAATCTGATCACATTTTCTGCCATACTTACAATCCTTTGCAATCCTGACAGCATTGCTGTATTGTCCAGATTCAGACTCACACCAGTACACCCCTGCATCCATTTGCTGTATGTGTCTGACGCTGCATGTGGGTCCAGCTTCTGCCCTCCAACCAAAAGGACAGACTGAATTCTCACCTCTCTCTGTGTACCACCTGAGTTTCCATCCAGTAGAGTTGTCCTTCACCTCACAACACAGGGAGAGAGACTCAGATTTAAACACCTGAGTTCGGTTGGGTCTGATGACCAGAGAGGCTGTAGGATATCCACCTAAGACGCAGTGAAGGCACAGGAACATTACGTACTGTAGGTTTCAGAACAAAAGACTGATCTTAAAGGGACATTGTGTCATTTTCTTGTTGTTTTAATGGCCAAAATCTATTTTATCAATCCACCAAGTGCTCGTGAATGAGCAATTACCTACACTAAAAATTTTGTAAGCTTGGAATTTGTTTTTATATTTACATTGACCTGGCCACTGCTATAATAATCCATGCTGCTCCATCATTTTGCTCACTACCTGTAGCAGAGGGGCAAAATGCATTAAAGGCACACACCAGACATTTTTAGGTTAAAGGATAATTTGGGTCATTTTCAACACCAGCTCTATTGTTCAAGGTGTCACAGTTCTTGGAGGTATAAGGCAAGAACCCAATCGCATGACAACCTTGGAACTAGAAAAGCCTTTACTATGGAGTACAAGGAGAACCCAGGAATACACAACAGCATAAACATTCATGGACAATGATCGCCAGAGAACTGAGGAAACAGGGTGTAAATACACAGGGTTACACTAGGGAACAAGGAGCAGGTGAGATAAGGCAGGGACCAACAAGACTAATAATGACCATGATAAGGTACAGGTGAGGGCCAGAGTTAGGGACAGGGACACAGGGCAAGGATAAACAAAGGAGCACATGGAGCACAGGACCAGGAAGTTAACAAGCAACAGGAAGTGAGAAGGAACCAACAGGAAGTAACACAAGGAGGAGAAAGAAGGATTCAAACTAAGAGTAGAGGGGGGACAGGACAGGACGTTAAACCAGGACCGAAGACACAAAAAATTTGGTCCAACCCATTTAGGTCTCCTTGAATGGAGTATTAGCACTGACAGCTAATCCATGGGGGCAGAACTTTAAACTTCTTAACATCTTAAGAAATCATCTTAACATGCTCAAAATCTCACCCCAAAATGTAACATCAGCAGAGACCTTACAACACAGCACTATAATGTGTATGACTACAAATGAATAAAAAGGTTTAAAACAATTGGTTTATGCAAGCAGCCACATACCAGTTTGCTTACAGTCTTCGCTTTCAGTAATCCAAATCAATTCATCAAGCTTGTGCTTACTCCCTCACTGGCAGAGACGAAAACTCGAATTTTGCAGAAACCGTGTTCCTGCATTTTTCTTTTTCTGTTCATTCATTACTGACCATGAGCCTTACTTTTATGACAGGCTATTGTAAGGCTAACACCGAGCTTGATGTTGGTGCGATTGGCTGATCAGATATCCAGAGGAAGATTTTTTTGGGGGGGGAATTGAAAAAAAAAAAAAAAAATCTGAATAACAACATATCAACTGTGTAGACATGATAAAAGTGAAATCTATAAAATTTGGCTATGAAGATAATGGCCGATGACTTGCGTGCTCTTCTGGACGAGGGGGTCAAAATAGCGAGCTTAATCAAAGCACAAACACGCTCCTTGATTTGCATCTTTCTCACTATCCTCTGAAATGATGGGAGCTCAGTTTAAACATTTGCTCCTTCACATCGAGGTCATGTGGCTCTGTCGGGGCAAAGTCCTCACTCGTGTATGTGATTTTCAGATGGGAGCTCTCCTTTTCCTCACCAGACTTGACTCACCACTCTCCAAACACCTAGCAGACATGAACTGGGTTGCTCCATTGGCCTATCTCTCTGATATCTTTGATCACATAAACACTCAGCACATCTCTGTAGGGCAATACCTTCATGCCTCTATGGCACACAACCAAGTGTCTGGATCCAGAAAAAAGAGCTTGTGTTGAAAAGGACTCAATACAAAACCTGGAGGATGTTATGGAGAGGGCAGGACTGCTACTGGATTCTGTACAATAGCCCATAATTGTGTTTTTGAATGGGTAGCAGGGCCAGTTTGCAGATTATTTTGGAGAGGAGAATATGGCAAATCAGTGAATCTGCTTTTTTATCCTGTGACACTTCGAAATGGACTGACTTCGCAGGAGGAAGAGGCTCTAGTCCAGTTTTGTACCAACATGGATGTGGAGCAAAGGATGAATTTAAAAGCTATGAAACTCGAAATCCCCTTCACTTGTGTGAGTGCGGGTTTTCTGTTTTGACCTTGATTAAAAGGAAGAACCGATCAAACCTACAGATGGAGGACAAACTGCATTTGTACCTATCTACAGCGTAGCCCTGCATCGACCACCTGTGTGCATCGAAAGCTCAATTTCAAGGTCATTCTTAGAAGTAGCAAAAGGCCCTGTCCCATTTCTACCACTTCCACTCGTTTGTGGCCCTAGCACTCGGTTTGGTGTGTTAGGGTAGGATGTCCCGATACTTTTAAGACCAATGGGAAACGCTTTTCAACCCTTAAAACCACCCTTTAAAGACTCCGAATGAAGTGTAGGGATGATTATGATACGCTTATTCACTGTTATTTGCTTTTATCTTTGTGAAGCACATTGAACTTGTCTGTTTGTAACGTGTGCAGATTTGATCTGACATGGATTTGAGCTCTGTTCTTTTCTGCAGAAAAGGTGGTTCCACAAGTGACATGAGGTGTTACAGTTTGTTGGGTAAAGTGGGCTCACTGACGTACAGTAGCTGGTTGTGGTTGCTCTGGAATTAACACAAGGCTTAGTTGTTCCAGGGATTGTTTTGAGTTTAGTTGATCTAACATTAAAACCTATAATTGCACTACTTACAGTCAGAAGATCTAGCTGTTTGCCTTTATTTTTGTAAAGTACATTGAACTGCCTCTGTGTATGAAATGCGCTAAATAAACTTGCCTTGCCTTGTCTAGACGAATATGATAATATGTCACCTTGTGGTCTATCTTTCAAGTTCAACATTGCCACAGACTACGATTGCCACAGACTGCCATTAAAAATAAAAACTATGAGTCTGAAGTGTCAGCAACTATTTGTTTTGTGCCTGTGCCTACTGTTGTCACTGTGTGCAGGATGCACAGGCAGTGACCACAGAGAATTTTTTCCCCAATATTGCTCCTTACATGTTTTTTGCTAATTGAAATTTATTTGGGAAAAAAACTGAAAAAAACAAATGCATAAAAAGAAGTGCACTGCGTCTTGGTTCAGACAAATGAGCTAAAACCTCAGGGTGCTAGTTTTTCTTACTAGCACGTCTCTTAAGGCATTGAGTGTGAGGTTTATAAGGCTCTAAGATTTCTGTGATGCTGAAAACATGGACGGAATCACAGAATCCAGACAGGAAAATTTAATTTTCCTATAAGACACAGAATTGCACGGAATTTGCCATTTTTGCAATTTAAAACAACCTTTTCCAGATTTCCAGTCTAAAACCCATACAGCAAGCTACCACTGAAAAATCTGACCAAATTGCTGTGCTTTAGCCTGTGTAAAACATTTCTACAAGTGTAGTCTAACCTACCTCCTGATAAGACAAAAATAAAACAGATTTCATATAGGGCTCTAGGTTTACTAATTTACACAATACACAGTTAGCAACCAACTAGCTACCATTACATTCACCCCGTAAACCTCACTCCCATCCAGGTCATGGCAGCATTACAACCTGTATCAGCTTACCTCTGACTAGGAGAAACTCTACTTCACTCAATTCAGTCTGATAGGGTGGATCTCCTCCCTCTCCTCTGCACATATAAAGCCCAGTGTGCTTAAGAGCAGCAGGGCTGAGAGTGTAGGAGCCTCCTGCTCCTCTGCTGCTGTCTGAGAGGAGCTCCACAGTGTAAAGGTTATGTCTATACGGAACATACGGTGAGCCTCTGTAGGTAACAGCTTTGTACCAGCTAAATATCCAGTTCAAGGAGGTATCTCTAACCTCACAGGTCAGAGTCACAGAGTCTCCTTCAGCTGGCCAATGGTGTGGAGAAATCCTGAGTTTTGGTATGGGTCTCCCTGATGGTGAACAGTGAATTCTTTCATAGCATTGTTTAATGAAAAACAGATTTTTATGACTTGAACATGTTAGACACGCTCACGCTGAAAAAATAACTAAATTTTTTTGTCATTTTTCTGTAATACTTACACTTAATTGTTATGTTGACAGCATTGCTGTATTGTCCTGTTTCAGACTCACACCAGTACACTCCGCTGTCCCATATAGAAGTAAAAGTGGTGCAGCTTGTGGGTCCAGTTTCTGATACCCAATCAAAAGGACAGAATGGTTCATCTTCTTTGTCTGTGTCCCATCTCAATCTCCATCCAGTAGAGTTGTCCTTAGCCTCACAGCTCAGGGAGAGTGACTCAGATTCAAACAGCTGAGTTTGGTTGGGTCTGATGACAAGAGATGCTGGAGGGGACACACCTGAGACACACAGAGAAGAGGACAAACAGTTGAATTGAACAACCAGACTGAAACTCAGCAGAGTTCTTACTGAGACCAATACCTCTGATAAGTAGGATATGTTCTCACCTGTAACCCAGAGAGCCTTTGTATAACTGTAGTGTGTGTGATAGGGTGGATCTCCTCCCTCTCCTCTGCACACATAAATCCCAGTATGTTTAGGAGCAGCAAGGCTGAGAGTGTAAGAGCCTCTAGCTCCTCTACTACTGTCTGAGAGGAGCTCCACAGAGTAAGGGAGGGCATTGTGAGTAATGTCAGATGACTCACTCCTAAATGGACCAGTTCTTCTGACTGGAACTGCTTTGTACCAGAGGAATGTCCAGTTTATGTTTCTGTCTGAAACCTCACAGCTTAGAGTCACTGATTCTCCTTCAATTGGCCAGCTGTGTGGAGAAACTCTGAGAGTTGCACTTGGTTTCGCTGGTGATGAAAAGTTGAATGTTTCCCATGAGCAGTTTTAAAAAGTTATCAAATGTTATGAACTTATGACTACAGAGAGACTACAATAAAATGCCATTTTCTGTGATGCAGAATTGTCATTCAGGTACTCACTGTTCCATGTTATGTTGACAGCATTGCTGTGTTGTCCAGCTGCAGACTCACACCAGTATACTCCTAAATCGTCGTACTTCAGGTATCTGATATTGCATGTGGGTCCAGCTTCTAAACTCCAATAGTCAGGACAGTCTGACCTCTCTCCTGATGTGTCCCATCTCAGTCTCCATCCAGTAGAGTTGTCCTTAGCCTCACAGCTCAGGGAGACAGACTCAGATTCAATCAGTGGAGATCTGTTGGGACTGATGACCAGAGAGGCTAAAGGTGACACACCTATGACACACAGAAGCAGGTGAACTAGAGATGCATATGAGGATCACGGTGAAAATACTGAAGAGGCAACAGCTATTCTTAGGCCATAGTAATTTGATTCACTTCAAAGTTTGTGGACAAGTGATGCCAAGCGCTCATTTCAGTATCCTGCTCCTATTTCCTGTTTCCTAGTGTTCCTAGAATGTAGATCATTGATTATTCTAGTGTTACATTCTCAAAGTTCAACCAAACTCACTCAGCTCTTCAGTGGCAACCCAGTAATTCAGACAGCTGACAGCTGTTCTGCTGCTGACTGATAGCAACCATAAAAACCTGTCGCTTGCCACTGGCCTGATCTGAGCAACTGCCTGAATATTTCCTAATTTACATGTTGTATCCATACCGACATTTACTCACCTGTGACCCAGAGACCCTCTACATTGCTGTAGTGTGTGTGATAGGTTGGTTCTCCTCCCTCTGCTCTGCACATATAAAGCCCAGTGTGCCTAAGAGCAGCAGGGCTGAGAGTGTAGGAGCCTCCTGCTCCTCTGCTGCTGTCTGTGAGGAGTTCAACTGAGTAACCTTTGCTTCTGTAACGAATGTCAGGTGAATTCTTCCCATAAGAGGCAATTCTGTAGGGAACTGCTCTGTACCAGAGGAAAGTCCAGTTTAAGGAGGCATCTTTAACCTCACATGTCAGTGTAACCGAGTCTCCTTCATATGGCCATCTGTGTGGCAAAACACTTAGAGCTGAACTTGGTTTTCCTGTTAGATATTCATGAAAAATATGTTGAAAAGGTGTTATTGTCTAATGCATCATTCACATTAAAGATTTAGTCAGCAGTTCTTAACTCAATTCAAAGAAAAATCCAGTGTTCACAGTTTAACCTTTGACAGTAATTCATTGGTTGTAAATAATGTAATGCTTTGCCCATGCAGTATAAATGGTTATGATTGGTTCCATGAAATTTCTAAAATTATACTTGCTTATTGATGATGTGTAATAAAATGTTACACATTTCTAAAACTATATTTGTTTATAGGTGTGTAATAAATGTGTAGTAAAGAAACTGATTTCTGTTTACGTGTCAACAAATGAGCAGATTAATATTGGTATTACATTAGTATTGGATGACACTGTGCACGTGCACTGTGCAAAGTAGAAATAAATGAATGCCCAGAGACTTTTAAAGGGGACACAGAATGGTTGAATGTAGCATTACACCTTTTTCTCTGATGATATTAAAATACAATATATTCACCTTTAATTGGTCAAAAATAAGCTCAAGTGCAAGTTTACAAGCCTAATTAAAACCTTCTGTATTTAGGCTGGGCACTGAAATGGTCCTTTTGGCTAAATGACGCCATCTTTGGCAACCACAATTGAATCACAATTGCTTTGTGCTATCTGACATCACACATAGGCTTTGTTCTAATTCATTTGTTCTAATTCGTAATGTTTTAGTGGCACAACCATGTCTCATGTTCATGATGTCTCATGTTCATGATGGCTCTTTGGCCATGCACAATCTCTCCTAATTCATTAAACCTAAAGCAAAAATGCTTTCCATTCTATGGTTCCTTTAATGAATCAATAAACTTTAATCGTCAGCATGTATTTCTTCTCTTCATGAAGAGTCTACTCACGGTTAATGGTTATATTGAGTGCATTGCTGTGTTGTCCAGAGTGAGACTCACACCAGTACACTCCCCTGTCCCAAAGCTCAATGCTTCTAGTACTGCATGTGGGTTCAGCCTCTGATATCCAACCCCGAGGACAGGCTGACTCCTCCTCATCTTTCACTGTGGCCCATCTGAGTTTCCATTCAGAAAGCGTGTTCTTCACCTCACAGCTCAGGGACACAAACTCTGACTCCAACAGCTGCTGAGGTCTGTTGGGTTTGATGACCAGAGTGGCTGAAGGAGACACACCTGAAACACAGAGAAGGAACAGGTGATCATGAAGGAGTATTTTATCATTCAGTGAAATCTCATTTTGTCAAATTGAGTCCTGCTGTTCATAAGCTATTGATAGTATTCTTCAAAAACAAACAAACAAACAAAAAAACTAATTGAAAAGGAATAAACACATACAGTATCTTACAAAAGGGAGTACATCCCTCACATTTTTACAAATATTCTGTTGAAATTCACCAGAGCTGCACAGGTTTCAACTGGAATCCTCTCCCACTCCTTCATGATGACATCATGAGGCTGGTGGATTTTTAAGGATGCACCACAGGTGCTTAAATAGGTTTAGGTACTTGGCCAGTCCATCACCTTTATCTTCAGCTTCTTAAACAACGCAGCTGCCATCTTGGAGATGTGTTTAAGGTCATTATCATGCTGTAAAACTGCC
Source organism: Tenualosa ilisha (assembly GCA_015244755.2). NCBI lineage: Eukaryota > Metazoa > Chordata > Actinopteri > Clupeiformes > Clupeidae > Tenualosa > Tenualosa ilisha. The sequence continues at coordinate 3,475,422 of PYXC01002019.1, forward strand.
ATGCCATGCATGTGGTCCAGTTTCCAAAGACAGGGATCATGCTCTGCTTGGAATTCATATTCCCCTTAATGAACCACAGTTCCTCAGTGGCTGACCAAGAAATGGAAGCGTGATTGCAATGTGACTTCAGTGTTGTTAATTGAACAATTCATCACAGGTGGTGTCCCAATCTTGCAACAGCAAGGTGAGCACTCACAGCCTTGCAAACTCATTCACTAAACAGCATTAGTTAAGTCTGTAAGGGCTCAGGGCTTAGTTTGCAGAGAGGACATCGAAACTCAGCCAGTATTTTGTGTGAGCACCACTTGCACAACCCTAGACCATGATTCTACTACCACCATGTTTGACTTTAGGCAAGCGACAGTTGTCTTGATGCTCCTCACCAGAGTGCCGCCACACACACTGGACACCATCTGAGTTGATCTTGGTCCTCTCGGTGTACTGAAGACAAGCAGTTCAAGAGCATGGCTTACTGGAACCATGTTCTGTAGTCTGATGAGACCAAGATAAACTTGCGCAGATGGTGTCCAACATGTGTGACAGCACCCTGGTGACCACCATGACAACTGTCCCTTGGCTAAAGTAAAGCATGGTCATGGTAGCATCACGGACACCCCTAAGGGCGGACATTGAGACTGGGCCCTAGACAGTTTGGGCACAATTAGGACATTTTCGCTGTGAGGTGTACTTTTGATGACAGCTGTTTAGACATTAGCTGGATGTTGAGTTATTTTCAGAGAATAATAAATCTAAACTGCTATGGAAGCTGTACATTGACTACTTTCAGTTGTATCAAAGTTTAATCACAGAATATTTGCAAAAATGTGAATGTGTGGGTGTACTTGCTTTTGTGAGATACTGTATATCCACACATAACATTGGAGTTCAAATAACACACAATAATCTCAGAAATTAAATAAATGCCCTATGTGATTTTGGCAAAAGAAAGGGAGTTTCAGTACTAAAATGTATGTTAAAAGGCTGCTTTGATCTATTTTCATAAACAAGATGCAACAACCTTCAGTGTGTCCTGGTTGAAGAGAAACCAGCCCTACAGTCCAAAATGAAAACAGAATGTCTAGTTATACATAACATATAGAATGACTGACAACATGTAACTCAGATAGGATCATGTAAGCTTGGCTATATATAACTTAATTTTAAAGGACTATATAATTGTATACATATGGTATATATAATTTGTTGATAAAGGACAGTTTTTTCACACATAGATTTTTTTATTCACTGAATATTTCACAAGTAGCCTGCAAAAAGGGGGCAATGCCCTCTAGTCGTTTTTCATCTTGACTAAGAAAGAAATGTGGGAAATGGCTGAACAACAGTGCCAGTTAGAAAACAGTGGAATGGTTGTTAAAATGTTAAAACAGGAACCAGTAAGTTAGGTGAGGTAGAAAATAGAGGTGAGGTGAATGAATGAAAAACAGAGGATCAAGACTCACAGAACAGTAGATATGACGTGGAGCGCTCCATATTTTGACTAGTGCTGTCTGACCCAGTTTCACTGCAGTGACCTAAACATTAACTAGACTAGTGCAGTGCCTGCACAAACAATATGTTCTAGGACACTGGTAGCAGTTACATGTGTGCAGGTAGTTCCATGTTGAATCAATGATGATAAAGGTAGGATTCAGACCTGTGAAGTTAGAGGAGGCACTTGTTTATTGAAGGCTACAAAGACGGTCAAAAGTAGTGTGAACTGCAATAAAGCTGTCCAGCCTGGATCCAGATGTAAAAACGGCAGTCATTTTCGCCATTGAGAATTTGATTATATCCCACGCCGTTTTAACCACACAACGTGGACTTCTAACTTGCTACGGCAGGACAAAACGATTACCTTTGGTTAAAAATGCCAAAGGTTCATTGGCATCAATCTTGTTTTAATAAAAATATGTCTTTTGTTCGCGATTTTGCGGGGAAGCACTACACTACCCAATATCGGTAAATGCGAAGCAGCGTAAATTCAATTCAATTCAATTCAGTTTTATTTATACAGCGCCTTTTACAATAGTATTGTCTCATGGCGCTTCACAGAAGGAGCACCCAAGAGCAACAGGGGCAAGGAAAAACTCCCTTATGTTCAGTTAATCTAGGAAGAAACCTTGGGCAGATCCACGACTCAAGGGGCTAACCCAACTGCCAGGGGTCATGGAGAAAAATTACAATCAGTAGTAACCATGACAGACTATAAGTTGCCTATGGTTTAGCTAAGGTTCATAATAGTTCATAATAGAGTATTATCCCACTTTTACATTACATGGTAATCAGTCTATAGGTGGTTATCAGGAATTATGGCTGGACAATGTAGCAGCGGCCAGGCATAGTGACAAACTCGAAGGAGTGAGATGGTTCATGGGGGTAACAGTAAGGGTCCATTTGACAGGCCATTGTGAGGGGGGGTTAATCACGAAGCCTCAGGAAGGGGAGTCGGGCCCAGCATCGGCGTCCAGGAAGGTCCTCTGTGATGGGGAGTCGGTCCTGACATGGGCCTCCCGTAGTGTTGGTTGTAGTCCACTCAGGAGGGGAGGGTGAGAGGAGTCCGCCAGAATGAGGCAGGGATGACACTCAGCAAAGATAATTGTGGACAGAGGAAAATAATGAATTAGGCCAGGCTCACACATCAGAAAGCAAATGTGTAATTTGGGCATACATACATGTGTATAAAATATATATATATACATATAAATATTGAGAGAGAGCTGAAGGAGAGAGAGAGGGAGTTGTACGGCATGACACATGAAGGTTGTGCGGCGGCGCTAGGCTATAGCAGCATAACTAAGGTATGATGCATGGTAAACCAGCACCACTGCAGGGATGGTCAGTGGCTGCCATGCCTCGCAACTGGGGGCAACAGCAGAGGCAGTCCCTTCCAAAAGACCCATGAGAAGTGATGATTTGCCATGCACCATCCCTAACTATGGGAAACAGTAAAGAGGAAGGTTTTAAGTCTAGACTTAAAGGTATTGAGAGTGTCCGCTTGTCGAATGTGGGGGGGAGATTATTCCACAGGAGGGGTGCACGGTAACAAAAGGCTCTTCCTCCTATCGTAGATTTTGATATTCTTGGGATTACAAGGAGACCAGCATTTTGGGATCTTAGGGTTCTAGGAGGGTGGTAAGGGACAAGTAAGTCTTTAATATATGTTGGTGCATCGCCCTTGAGGGCTTTGTAGGTTAGGAGGAGTATTTTAAAATCAATTCGACTTTTAATAGGGAGCCAATGTAGGGAAGCAAGGATAGGAGAGATATGTTCGTATTTTTTAGTCCTGGTGAGAGTTCGGGCCGCAGCATTTTGTATTAGTTGTAGGTTTTTGATGCAAGTATTGCTACACCCAGAGAACAGAGCATTGCAATAGTCGAGCCTGGAAGTAATAAATGCGTGTATTAATTTTTCAGCATCCTCAAAGGATAAGAACTTTCTAACCTTAGCAATATTTCATAGGTGAAAAAAAGATGTTTTTGAAATGTGTTTTACATGACTATTTAGAGAGAGGTCCTGGTCAATAATTACCCCAAGGTCTTTAACTTTTGCATTACATGACAGTGATAGGCCACTGAGTAAGTTTTGGTGATGGGGTAGAGTGTTGGTCAGCTGTTTAGGGCCAATCATCATAACTTCAGTTTTATCAGAATTTAAACAAAGGAAATTATTAGTCATCCAGGTTTTGATGTCTAGGAGACATGCATCAAGTTTAGTCATTGGCATATAGTCATTAGGCTTCATAGAAAGGTAAAGCTGGGTATCATCAGCATAGGAGTGGAAAGTGATACCATGTTTCCTTATAACAGATCCTAACGGTAACATGTACAGGGAGAACAGCAGGGGACCTAGCACTGAGCCTTGGGGTACACCAAACTTTACTTTGGTATGGGTTGATGACTCATTATGAGCGTGTACAAACTGGTAGCGACCAGAGAGGTATGATTTGAACCAGGCTAATGCAGTGTCTTTGATGCCTATCATGTGTTCAAGTCTGTGTAGTAGGATACCATGGTCAATAGTGTCAAATGCAGCACTAAGATCCAATAGGATTAATATTGATATATATCCATTATCAGATGCGATAAGGAGGTCATTGAAGACTTTAACTAGGGCTGATTCTGTGCTATGATTAGTTCTAAAGCCTGACTGGAAGGTTTCCTGGATATTATTGTCATTTAAGAAGCTACAGATTTGCTTAGACACTATTTTCTCAAGTATTTTTGAAACAAATGGGAGGTTTGATATGGGTCTGTAATTAGCAAGGACATCAGGATCAAGGTTTGGTTTTTTAATTGATGGTTTGATAACTGATGTCTTGAAGGATTTTGGGACATGCCCAGCTATGAGTGAGTCATTTATAATTTTAAGAATCGTCTCAGCCAATAGAGGGAGAGCTGCCTTAAGAAGATCAGTTGGGATAGGGTCCAATAAGCATGTTGAGGCTTTAGCTAAAGAGATCAAAGACGTAATTTCTGATATATTGGTGGGTGTGAATGAATCAAAGTATGTTACAGGTTGACTAGAGCTAGCTGTAACCATTACATGTGGTCCAACTGGATTTGAGGTTACAAGGGAATTGTGTATTTTAAGTCTAATAGATTCAATTTTGTCATTAAAATAGTCCATGAAGTCCTTGCTGCTTAGAGTTAATGGAATGGAATGGGACACCTCGTTCCTGCTTTTTGTTAAACGGGATATAGTGTCAAAAAGGAATTTTTTGACACCGCCTTTGATTGGCGGAGATTCCAGTTGCCATGAGAGTTGTTTACATAGAAAAAGCATCTTCAAGCGTGTCGACACTGCTTAGCAAAGATTCTAGAGCGGAGCAAGATAGATCAGCGAGAGTGCATGAAGTACGCCCTGAACCACCGTGGAGGCCATTTTGGTAAACCCATTTGAACATTCTATCAGCCCACATAAAATTCAGCTCCCTGATCAGCTGTTTTGCCGTTAACAGCTGAGTGTCAAGACGTTGTTAATAACAACAATGGCCGTTAAATCAAGAGCCTTTTGTTCAGCTATAAACTGCAAGTACCAGCAGTGCAAAAGGCCTGAATTGTCATTTTTCAGGTTCCCACTAAATAAAGTTAAGTATTATTTCTTAGAGACAAAATTAAGCTGTGATGAATTACTATTAGTACAACATAAAATGTCAATGTGAAATTAGCAAACAAACTATTAGGCTAACTGGCAAACGTTGCCTTTTTGTTTCAAGGGTAAATAACAAACGTATATACATTTTTTGTTCATGTGTTCAAACCAGGGCCACTATCAGCCCTATTGTATAGTATGGTATAGACCCAAGTTAGCCAGAGTAATAGTAACATACCGTCTGTGATCGATGCCGTGACTTCTAATCCATTAATTTATCCATTCATGTTAACTATAGGTGCCAAAAATGAGTGCAAAACAACAGAGCCCTCTGTAAACTATTGAAATACTGAACTATTGAAAAATGATAATGAGCGTGCTCTAATTCGCTGCTGTAGCCTGTCAGTGTTGCATTGCTTTGGTGGTACATTAGTGAATACATTTACATCAGTTTGCTAATATCAGAATTGCAAGGGAAGAACGTTTTTGGAATATTACATTTCAGAGGAAGCTGAGAAAGACATAGGCTATGATACATACATCCACCAATTGCTTGGAAATTGTAAACAGACACTGCAACAGCAAGCTTGTAATGTGTAGGGTTTCACACTAACCAACACAACCAGATAACTGCTTCATTATCGCAATGTTATTGTTACAACTACAGGTGAGAACTTAGGAAGCCTGCTGTATTTACTACAGACGTTGACAAGTCCAAATATTATATCCATATGCATTTTGTGCAGACGCACAACGATAGTAAGTTAGGTACAAAGAAGGTAACATTAGCCTTTGTTCAAGGTCTTGGCATCCAACACCTGTAGGCTATGCTTCTAAATGAGGCTGTGCTGTGATCTACAGCATCATCTTTTGGACAAACATTATAGGCTACACAGCTGTAAATAATTCAGGCCTAGTTAAAACAACTCTATCAGAGACAACTGATGTCTCAAGTCAAAAGTATTAATCGTTATCCGAAACCAAAAGGGGCTAATTTGCTGTGTTGCTGAAATGAAGCTGAACTTACCTGAATTGTGTTAATGTTATTGAGAAAAATAAGCAATCCGTTAAAAACTATATATTGATGTAGAAGATATTACAGAAGATTGATTTGCGTTCCCATAATCCAAACAAGGAAAATACACCAAAACAATAAATATCGAGGTGATTTTTGGGGAAACTACAAGTTTCCCACTGCCTCTGTGACGAACCCAGCTTACCAAGATGGCGGCCATGGCGGCGTACTTTCTAATAATCAATGTATTTTCCGGCCAGTAATCTATCTTGCGCGTAGCGCTCTAGAATCTTTGCTTCTCAGTGCTGGTAGGCAGGAAAATGTTTTTCATTTAAAGTTGAATCTGCTCACCGCAAACTGTTGGAAGTAAGTCATTGTGATGTTCTCAGTTCAATACGGGTGCTCAGTGAACTATCGTTCGTATATATATATATATATATATTTTTTTTTTTTTTAAATATATATGTATATATATATATATTTTTTTTTTTTAGCTGGGGCGGTAGACACCTCCACCTGGAAGAAAATGTCCCTCATTTGGGGTTGAGGAAGTTGGCAACCCTACTCTGGACAGCTCTATAGGCTACCATGTTTTAGTTTCAGGTAAAGATAAGTTGATGTGTTTTAAAACGCACTGCAGAGCCTACCCCTTTCTTTGTTGCAAAATGATGAAATGCACACCGACCGCAGAGAGAGAGGCCAAGAATGTTTTTTAGGCTAATGTTATTTGTCATAGTTGACGTCCAGACACTTCAGGTAGGCAGGTTGTGGTATACCCATGTGGGTTTGTCTGTGTCAGCATGCTGCGAACTTCAAACAGTTGTTGAGGTGAGACATCTTAATTCCCTTGAATGGTAAGCTAAGAGGTGAATTTGTCAGCAGAATGCGGATGGGGCTTTTTGTCCAGGCTGGTATACTGCACCAGGAGTACGTGAGAGGGGGAGTGGCTATAGTGGATGCAGCAGCAGAAGACAACTTTGCTTCTTTTAATGGAATATTTTTTTTCCAAAAAACACCGAATTTGGCACAGCACTCACTTGACCCATCGACAAGAGACATACCAAATTTGAGGTCAGTCGGAGGAGTGGTTTGAGAGTTGTGTGTGGAACAGACAGACAGACAGACCAACACACAGTGGTTCAAGAGTTATTGGTGGAACTGACAGACAGACAGAGTGACTCACAGACAGACGTTCCTTGCTTTTTTAGACAGATAAATGATATACCATCGGAATGAAGTGTGTTCCCTGTAATCCAGCAAAATGCTCATTCTAAAACAGATAGTATATCCCCCGATATGGTGCAGCTGATGCCGGATTTCATTCTATATTTATTTGCTTATTCAGTGTTGCAAAGGCAAACTTTATCACAATCAGTCCACTCACACAGCTGCATGTGGAGCGCAGAGCCAAAGAGGGCAACCAGCAACTTAAGTCAGAGTCATTTACAGTTTATCAAGATGAAAATATTTTAAAATATGCATTATGGAATTCATCAAATGCAAAAAAATCATAAGGATGCTACAGAACAAAACAGGGAGAACCTGCAGTGATTTATATATGCAGCCAGGTGACCCAGTGTCCTGTGGCCTCATTAGAGCATCTGTAATGTCTACCGCACAATCCATCTGTAACATCTACCGCACAATCCATCTGTAACGTCTACCGCACAATCCATCTGTAACATCTACCGCACAATCCATCTGTAACGTCTACCGCACAATCCATCTGCCTTTTCTCTACCTCCGAGACATCTCCGACAGTGAGTCTTTTTGGCCTACAGAGTGTGTGTTTAGTTCATGTATACAGAGAATCTATTGGGATCAACTTCCTCAGCTTAATGCTCCCCCGATACAGAAAACAGATCTGGAGCACATACAGGCCAGTGCTGGTCCAGCTCTATTAAAACCAATTCCATTTAAGTGCTCAGAAACTGAACTGGGCCAAAACGGTAAACCAACACAAATATAACACAGATTGGTGTTAGAATGTTTAAGCTGAAACTTCCATGTGCCGTGAATGTGGCCCGGTACTGAAAACTTATGAGGGCTTCATCCGGATGAAAATGTTTTTATGCGGATCCGGGTCAAAGGTAATTGCTGTGAAACATCCCTGCAGTCCTACTGGCATCCATGCACAAGAAAGACATGGAGTGATGGCTCCTGTGCAGAATAAAATGTCCAGTGGACCCACCAGCAAAGACAAGTCTACCTTGAACATTATCTCGATAACTACTACTAATGATGATATCCAAATAAATAAAAAGCAATAAAATAGTAAATGACAAGCAGTGTTCAATGCTTTCTGACTGTTTTTTGAAGTTGATTGGCATTCCGATAAAAAATCTACTTGCTGTGAAACTATTCTATGACCACCACTGAGATGGATATCACTGAAGAGATGGATCTGTTACGCCACCCATTTACTAACATTCATTTTCAAGACCAGGAAGTTGTCCTACAGGTGGGACATGAGCAAGGTCCCAGAAGATTTCTTCCCATTCAAAGTCAATGGGAATATGAAATTTTGCACAAGCTCACACAGGATGGTTGAGACCTACATGGCCTGAGTTACATTTACTACAAATAATCATAACCCGTGGCAGTTGTAATGAGACCCAGTTTCATTTTTCAGTAATTTTTTTATTTTATTTGTAGGATTCTGACTGGACAATGCCATTGTCAGTCAAGGCATTTGCCAATTGAATTTCGTTGTGGAGTCGCATGACATTATTGAAGTTCTTTCTATCAATGGTAGCCTAATGCAGGTGAGACTTGCTTATGCTGACCAGTCCAAGATAAAAATCTTTAAAACAAGTAAACCTGATTATGTACATAAATACACAATTTGATGTTGTATTCCATCAATATAACAGAATGTTAATTTCACAGATGTGTGTTCACCTCTGCCATTTTGGCAAGCTAACGTTAAATAACATGGAGCAATGAGGAGCTTAGCTCAACATGCCAGTCACTGGGATTGAATGGGGTAAGATAGCCTCATATGCTAAACTAAGAAAAAATCTTGAGAGTAGTGGTTATTTAAAAAATTACGAGGAGATTCTTTGAATTAAATTGCATGTAAAGCTGTATATTGTGGGAACAAAGCATGTATGTTGAAACTGTTCAAGAGCACTCGAAGTTACGTAATCCAGTTCATTCTCCATAGACTAAGGTGACCACACCTCTGAAAAGAAATAACATTTTTCAACTCCAAAAACAGAGAGGCAGCTGCTAACTTCTTTATACAAGAAAGCTCTAAAGGAGAAATGCCAGCAAGGGCCCCGAGGAATTGTGGTACTATAGGGTCTACAGAGCCGGCTATAAGGTGAAAACTAGGTGTCAGGAGAAGCAGCAGAGATTCAAGCCCACAGATTCATTGGTAGTGATTAGAAATTTTTATTGCAATCTCTGGTGACTTCAACCATGTTACACTTGATTCCACACTCTCTGACTTTAATCAATTTGTCCGACTGTCCGACAAAAACAAAACAAGACAATAGACTTGAAGCATGCTAATGTGAGAGATGCATACAGTGGTACCCTCCTCCCACTGCTGGGGAAATCAGACCGTAACCTCTTTCACCTTCAGCCAAAGTATAAGCCACAAGTGCAAAGGTAACCAATAACCATGCGCACCTTCAGGAAGTGGACCCCTGGGGCCGAGGAGGCCCTAAAAGACTGTTTAATCTACTAAATGGAGTGTCTTACAGGATGCGCATAGAGAAGACTTAGAAGAGGCCACACATTGTATAACAGTCTACCTGAACTTCTGCATGGATGTAGTTCCCACAAGGACAGTGCGCTTGGACTACATCTTGACAAGAAACTGAAATGGTCTGCTAACAGACACACTCTACAGGAGCAGGCTCTATTTCCTCAGGAGGCCGGGGTCCTTTAATATCTGCATCAAACTCCTCCTAATGTTCTACTAGTCTGTCTTGGCCAGCGTCCTCTTAAATGCTGTGGTGTGCTGGGGAGGCAGCACAAGGACGAGGGATGCTGAACAACTAGACAGGCTGGTATCTGATATCTATACTGTACAATGACCATCACCTCCTGCACAATACAGGACCTGTTGAATTCCTACTGTCATATGTGACGTCAGCATTATTATTGTAGTTGACCTGGATCAACCTGACAGGCAGTTGGCAGGAATGTAGTTTGGGCACATTTGCGTCTGTGAAGGGATGAATTCGACGTCTACACACTATCGTTTCGTCCAACAAAATTAAAAGGATGAAGTAGTAAATAAATGGATAAATTGCTGTAGCCATGGTTTTGACACTGAATAAGAGTCAAAGATGCGAAGTTGCGCTGCCGACACAATTGAATTTTATTTATAAGTTTCATTTTCATCATTGCCATTATCGCGAAGCTGACGCTAAACAGTTTAAATAATCGAGCCATCGATAAAATTCGGATAGTGCCAAGGCCAGGATAAAGAATGGTCCACCAACAAAACCAGAGAAGAAGACGAAGAATAGCTCTGGATGACGTCCTGGCAGGGCTAATCACGTAAACTTAGGGTAACACAACAGTCAACTAGCGTTATCTATAGGTACTTAGCTAAACGACTAGCTGCCTTGAAATTCGCGAATATTAGTTGGATTTACTGACAATGGTGAGTTAAGTAATAACACGATTGTCCTCACGGCTAGAGGTACTAGCAAAGTACATTCATAGATTCGGTAATATGTGCAGGAGCGATATATCAGTGTTCGTCTGATTCACGCATGTTTTTCTGCGCAATGTATCTTGTCTTTGCTGACCTTAAGCCAATCCGGGTCACAGGAATGCAGTTAACGTAACCCATCCATTTAAATAATGCGTTTGCAAATGTATCTGTAAGGGAATCTTTGTCGTAGCCAAGTATTCATGTTTAAGTTGAGAGGGGTTGCTAAATAAAGTTATGTGTACCAGGATGGCCGAGTGGTTAAGGCGTTGGACTTAAGATCCAATGGACATATGTCCGCGTGGGTTCGAACCCCACTCCTGGTAAGATCATTTTGAAGTGAGTTTAGCCAACCCAATGATAGTAAAAAGTGATAAAGAAGGGTCGTGCACGTCGCAAATTCGTCTGAGAGTAAATAATAGGAGTAGTTGTACTGGTTTAGGCGTGGACAACTAGCCCTGTAGCCTACATTGACGAGCTGAAGGCAGTGAAATTGCAAACACAATATGAACATTAATAAAATGACATGTGGCGTCGTGTATTATACATCGTTTTAATTTACAAGGTGTGGGGATTTCCAGTAAAATTATGTGTGACAGAATGTTCTAGAAAAGAAAACATTTTAGAGCCGAGGAATGTCACTATCGCCTCCTGCTGGCGTCTGGAAGGTCGCTGGTCGCTGGCTGACGAGGGTCTAACCATTAACTGCGTATGGTCTAAACTAGACAGACACCTTGTATGGTCAGTTTAGGAGGATCATAGACATACGGCTTAATGTGCAACTACTGCACGAAAAGACACAAAACACGCTTCACTGATTGGTAGATTGGTATAATAATAACATTTTTCGAGGCTTCCTCAAAATGTCGACATGACCCAATGATTGACATGGCCAGCAGGTAGCGCCATTGGACTATTTATTGTGAAGTCCTGTTATTTTTCTCCGGCAGCAGTGTCAGCATAGTTGCTATTTCGCTTGGATCTAAAGAATGTTTGAATTAAAATCTCACTAGCCAAACCCTTATATGTAGCCTAGACGTCATTTTTTTTTTAAAAAAAAAATTCTGGCTGCTTATTATATAACAGCAGTTACATTTGTCATAGCTTTCAAAACACTATTAAGAATTGATATTGATTTTTAAGGGGGATGGATAACCTAAAATAAAAAATCATACAAACTTTTGGGTCAAAAAACACCATTGTGTTTTATCGAGATTTAAAAGCATTGGCTTACATTTGTTGTAGGATAGTTTTGAATACTTTAGCAGACTTTGCAAAATTAAAAGTTCAGATGGGCTTCTTTTTATTAACACTACACGTTTACTTTCAATACTTAAGTAAGCTACATTTGATAGATTACCTGTACAAGTTTAGTAAATGCTAGGCCTAGATAACCTGCTTTTAGACTTTTACTTGAGTTGCATTCTAGTCGGTGACTTCTGGCGAAGTCAATTTTTGGTTGGGTATCTCTGTGGACTTCTACTTGGGTACCTCATACAACAGTGGTTAACACCGCTCAGCTTAATCTTTTTTTGCTCAAGCGTGCTGCCACATCCCAACCTCTATCCCAACGAGAGGGCACCACTTGTCCAAGTTGGTCGCCAGGGTGCGCGGTCACGTGACGGCGCTCGCGCCATGTTTCCATCTCTACGTTTGCAAAGTTTTTTCAACAGGCTTGCGCAGGCAGCAGGGAAAGGAAAGGTGGCTTGCAACAGGAACAAAGTTCGGGAAGGGCTCAAATAAAGCTGCATTTGCACCCGTTTCCCCGTCTACAACGGCGATACTTCAGAACTGGAACGCAATCCTGTCCATGTCGTGGTGGAAGAAAACAGCAGCCTCTGCGGAGAAAGAAATATTCTTTGACTTTTGATTGAGAATATCCCTCACAACACATTTTGGGAGCACGTACAATTGGAGGCTGGCTGTGCGATAGTCGGTGCTGATCGGTTTGAAAATGTCTTGAAGGTCGTGACGAGGGGGACAGAAAACGTGGATATAGCAACTTTTCTCGCTGCTCCTTGCTGATTTCTCCAAAACCTTTTGGGAGACTTGTGGTCAGACTTCGGGACTGTCACTAAGGTGGGAGTTTTATCAACACTTGATTAACCATCTAGACTACTCAAAACACATTATTTATTGTCTATAAGCGAGCCATGATCCATGATCAAAATTACTATAATATTATGTTGGCTAAAGTTAGAATCCTGATGACCTCAGTTGAGTTAAACTAGTCATTCAGAGTTTATATTTCAAACGGATGGATATAGCTTTGTCAAGGTTGTTTCCCATCCTATATGGAGTGAAAGCGAAGAGTTTTAGTGTGTGTGTGTGTGTGTTTGTGTTTGTGAGTGACTGGGTGACCATGAGGGTGGGAAAAGGCAAGGGGTGGGCCACGAGAATTTTGTGTGTCAAGAGTCAGCACGGAATAATCGTTCTCATGTTGGTGCTTATTGTGATGATCGGATTAAAACGACCCATGAGAGGCGAACTGAAAACGGTCCAGTCCGCCGAGTGGGTCCAGGCCCACTGTGCTCAACGCAGTAGTTACCTGTTTGACCAGGTGGAGCGAACAATTGATCTATGGCCATTATCAGTATGGAATGGAAAATGTAGGCAGACTGGTGCAGCTCGATTCATTGAACCCCCGATGAAGTTGGCTGCCTTGCTGTTTTTTGGGAAGCTGTCTTGCTTGAATGGAGCTTAGGGGAGGGGAAGGGGCATGGCTCGCCTCGCCTCCCCTCGTGAGGGGAACTGAAATTGTAGCCAAATGGGTTTTATTTCTACTTTTAGGAGCTGACGTCACCTTCCTAACAGCGGCCGAGTTTGTTTATTACACTGTTCTCTCCGTAGAGCCTTTCATGGAGGTTTGCGAGAGCCCTCATGCACGCTCGCATGTTCTGCTTCGCGCGCCGGGCGGCACCCCTCAACATTCCACCATTATCGGAGAGACATCACTCCTAAACTGACAGCTGGGCCTCGCAAAAAACTTGTGTACAGTCTGTCTAGTAGAGCCGACCTGCTCTAAATTCAGCAAGGCACTGGTGTGTGTGTGTGTGTGAGAGAGAGAGAGACAGACAGACAAGTTACTTCCAAGTGCAGTGGTCACTCATAACCTAGTGTTCTGTGTAAGTGTAGGCTATTTTTTTTCCACAGAAACACCAGTCAAATACACATGCACACGCTCTTGCACTTAGACAATCCTTTTATGTCAGATGGGGTGCTTTAGCAAGACTCCGCCCGTGCTTCTCTCTAGATGTGGTAATGATAGCATTCTTGTGGAGTCACTCTCAGCACCACCCTTTCCCAGTGGCCAGCCGGTCACCTCAGCAACTGCTAGGCCCCCTCCATCTTTTCCCCTTTCAGGCCTTGGGCCTCTATTTTCAACACACACACACACACACACACACACACACACACACACACACACACTGTAATTGACCAGGGCCTGGCTCTTGTCTTCTCTATTCTCCTACCCTCATCTACTCTCATCTCTTCTCCTCTCCTTTTCTGTCCTCTCTCTCCTCCTCCCTGCATCTGTACTCCAGCCAGGCTAGGGAGTTAGGGTGGGGTGGGATGTGGTATGGTGTGGTGTGGTGTGGTGATGGAGGAGTCTGTCCAACCCCAAACATCAGGCTGAGGGTTGGCCAGCTCTGGGCAAGGGTGGAGATTCACAGGCAAAGACAGATGAGACATATGAGTTTAAAAGGCTATCGTAGGGGATGGGCAATATAGCAAAATACATTTATATTTATTTTTATGCATTTAGTAGATTCTTCTATCCACTTACAGCAACTTACATTT